>WBNM01012642.1:593-13704 GCA_013399055.1 Ramphastos sulfuratus | reverse complement strand
ACCTGGAGATGTTCAAGGCCAGGTTGGACAAGGCCTTGAGTGACCTGCTCTAGTGGGAGGTGTCCCTGCCTGTGGCAGGGGGTTGGAACTAGATGATCCTTGAGGTCCCTTCCAACCTTACCATTCTATGATTATATGATTCTATGTTGAATAGAACTAGGCCAAAATTGCGTTGTCCTGAAAAATGACCCCACATTACAATAAAAATATTGTAATAAAAAATGTAACTATAATTTCTAGCTGAGCTCTTCAGCAAGCTACTTGGTCTAAGTCTGACTTCTTGTGATGAAGAGAGTGATAAGTTCAGTCATTTGTTTTTGCCAAGGCATCTTGCATCTTGGCTGGAAATATACACCAGTGTTTTATTCCTGTCCCCTGCTTACTTCACATTTCCCAGATTCCTGGTTCCTGGCACTTGAACCCTTGTTTCTGATCCAGGACCACCTTTTGCAGTACAGACTTCCTGATGCTCCCTCCTGCTGACAAGCACATTGTTTTCTTATCCTTTGATGTGATACTCGTTCTGGATTCCTGATCACACTTGGTTTCCTAATTTCAACTCCAAGTTTTGTGTTTAATCAGTCTTTGATCTTGATAGAATGGATGGCCCATCACAGCCACAACATCTGTGTTCAAGTGGCAATAGCGGCAGTCATCTTGGCCCTTATTTAATAGCATTGATTAGATATAAATCAGTTATGCATTACTAACGCTGAAATTGTTTTGGTGTGGGGTTTTTTGTTTTATTTTTGTTTGGGTTGTTTGTTTTCTTTTTTTCCTCACAGTAAAGTCAGTTGAATATATAGAAAAAATATAGGAACAGAAGATCAACTGATTCCAACTTCTGTATCATAACTGATTTCTAGAAAGACCCATAACTATACACTGGAAAATGATCATGTTCAAATAATTTTACACCTGGAAACCGTTAGGGCATAAAGTGGAGAAATACAGTAAAGAATTATTATATTTTGTTGGTGTTTAGTCTTTTGTTTTATTCTAGCTCTGTGATATTTCTTCATAGATTTTTTTGGATGCATCTCCTGTATTTTTTTTTCTTTATTGTATATTGATCCTGAAAGATTTAATTGCATGAGTAAGTGCTGCATCAGTAGGACTGCGCAAAATAATATAATGTAGTATTTAAACATGAGCTTTCAGATATTTAAACCTCTCATTATTACTTTCCTCTAATTACCATGAAAGTCAAATTTTACATATATATCTTTTAAGATTTTTTTTTCTTCCTGTTACTAGAGGTTTGTACTGATTTGTTCAAGCACCATATTTTTATGAGACATTAAATGGTAAAGCTCCACTGAAAAGAATCAAATTTCATCAGTTTTATTTGGTAAAGAATCTGACTCAGGAGAATCAATAGAATTTAATATAGCTATCTTTAAAACAAGCTACTCATTTGGATGGCAGAATTTGAAGTATTGCACAAAGTCAGGTATAGAATGACACTATTCACTATTCCTTTAAGAGTAGGAGATTTTTGTAAATATTTACCAAAACAACTAATGAATAAGCAACACCAAAAATTTTGAATGTACAGGTAGATCACTTTCGATTTTTGGTTAAAAGATACAGAATACATAAGTAATTATAACAATGGTAAATAATTTTGTTACTGCTCATTATAGGCTTAAGAGAGTTTCTAACTTGTTTCTGAAGACATTTTTAGCTGTAATTAATCCAAACAAAAAATCAGCTGTAACTTCAGCTTGATCTAACTAGGATTACACAAAACCAAGCACAGATACATTATTGATGCAAGCCTAGTGTGAAACATTTAAAACTTCTGTAGCACATTCCCATGACATTTTGGAATTTATTATGTATTATAAATCTGAACTGGTTATATCCAAAGTTTGTTCAATGCAGGACAGTCACCTGTCAAAACACAGCAGTTTACTTTTTCAATGATAGTTTCCAGACCACAAAAGCCTCTCAAAATGTTGCACCAAATAACCTGCAGGAAGCTTCCACTATAATGCTACAGCGAAGTGAGCCAACGTAGAAACATCCTTATTCTTTGATTTTCAAAAAGAGCACAAAACAGGTTTATGCTTGAGATGAAAAAAGTACAAGTGCTCCCCACTCTTGGAGGCTACTCTTGCACCATGGTGGCTGTCTTGAATCACCTCTGTGTTCTCCATGTGCCTTATCAGGGCTTCTTGGAGGATCTGTTTCATGATATTCCTAGGCACAGAGGTGAGGCTGACAGGTCAGTAATTTCCAGGCTTCTCATTTTTACCCTTTATAAAGATGGATCTAATGTTTCCTTTCTTCCAGTCTCCAGGGGCTTCACCTGACTGACAGGACTTTGCAAATACCATAGAGAGTGGCGTGGCAACTTCCTCAGGACTCTGGGATGCATCTCATTGGATCCCATGGATTATTTTGTGTTCAGGTTCCTCAGGTGGTCCTGAACTTGATCTCCCCTAACAATGGGAGGGACTTTACCCTGCTGGTCTGCACCTAGTGGTCTATTGACTTGGGATAGAGACAGAACATGATTTCTAGTGAAGACTAGCATTTTATGGGCTGTGCACAATTAATAATGTGCCAGTTTTCCAGCAAGAGAACAAATATTAATTATTTCTGCATTTTAACACTCCAAAAGTTGTGTTTGGTTTTTTGTTTGTTTGTTTGTTTGCTTGTTTGCTTGTTTGCTTGTTTGTTTGTTTTCCTTGGAAATTATTGGAAACTATGTATAAGAACTGAAAGTTCACAGACTTAATTTCATGAAAGCCTAATGGGATATTCTAGAGAGTATAAAGGTGCTTGCTGACTTCAAAGGACTTTGAGCAGATTCTAAACAAGGTAGGACTGCTCAGGAATCATTGCAGTCTTAACTATACATCTTATTACACTCATAGCAACATTTCTGGCTTTATTTTAATACCTTTTTATGTATTTTGAAGATATCTTTTTTTATCCCCATTTCTCTTTTGAAAACTTCTGTGAAGTAAATGAGAAAAATGATGATTGCTTTGTTCACACAATGAAATTTGAATCCACATGAGTGCCTGTTGCCTGACTTGCAAGATCTTTATCTTTTAGTTATTGCTACAAAGAAGTTATAATGTTCTCTGAGGAGTCACATTTCCAACACTGGACTATGTCAGTGTTTATGGATCTTCTCCTTACCTGTTTAAATGCATATTTAAAGGATTTTCATCTGAGATAACTGAAATAATAGAACAAAATTCTCAGGACCTTTCTTATAGTTTTATGATTCTTTTTTTCTTTTTGAAATGAAGCGGATTTTTAAATTATTATTTTTAATTCATACTGGCATGAAAACCTTTGTCCCATTAAATAACTTACCATTTAATTTTACACTTTAAGAATATATCTTCAGGGCAACAATTCCTATCATTTCCAATATATGTTATTAAAATAATTGGCTATTTATTTAACAGGCATTTGACAAATCATTTTAACTGTAGTTGAGAAAAAGCACCAAACCAACAAGCAACTTACTAAAAAGTGAATCATCTTCTGAATCATTCTTTATTACAAGCACTGCTCCAAAGATCTCAGCTTCAGGAGCAAATTTAAATTATCCACCATTAGACTGTAGCCTCTAACTGGATTATTTGTTGACACAGTGTAGGTGGGCTTATGGCAAGAAAGCCAATTATTTTCAAAGTAAGTTTGAACTGAGATTAGTAAATTTTCCTTTGGATATCTCAAAATAATTGTATTCTTTCAAAATGCAGTAGTGTATGCATTTCAGAATAGACTGAGGAAAGGGATAAGTCTTTTTCATGAGTACAGTTATGGCACATGTTTTGAAAAATGTGATTAAATCAACAAGTCCTAGAGGATATGATGATGGATGGTCTAAAATGACTAAAACAGATGGTTATATTTGTTCATACGTCTGTATTTGATACACATGGGGTGAAGTATATTCCTTTATGGCCAATCTAGATGCATCTCACTTAAGCTCTCACAAAAAAAAAAATCTGTGGGACTTCAGTGCACTTAGATTGTGTAAGTGTACATAAATGTGCTGCATAAAGGCAATTTGTAGTCTTTGCTAATACTTTTCTACTTCATACTCGTGTTTGCACTTAAATAAATGCATGTTTTACTGCTTATGAATCTTGTTAGGCTTGATCAGAGAAATAATCTAGTAAACAGGATAATGTCTTAGATCTGTTGAGACACTTTTCTAACTTCTTTCATCCTTCAGTAGCTGTGAAGTACCACTTTTCATTGCATTTAACATACATGGACACAAAGTAAGAGCCCGTTTATAAACACTGAAGAGTTATGGAGGGTTCATAAATGAATGGATAACTTAATACTGGATTAATCAAACACACAGTATTTATTATAGCACATCGCTATGTTCACTATAAACACAGCTACATTCTTAGTCCTGTAAGGATCGCGTATTTGCTCATAGTATATGAACACAAACATACGAGCAAGAGGAAAGACCTGGGAGATGAAAAAGAAAGCTATTATGGAAAGTATTTCCCAACATATGAAGGACAAGGGACAAGACGGTAATGTAAACTAGTTAGCATGGCTTTATGAGGAAGAAAGCATACATGACCAAGCTGATAGCCTTCTACAGCGAGTTCGCTGGGATGAGCAGCAGATGATGTCTACCTCAACTTTAGTAAGAGTTTGAACACTTTTTCCTGTAATATCCTCATAGGTAGGCTAACAGCATGTAGGTTAGATGAGTGAACAGTGAGATGGCTTAGAAAATGGCTGAATGGCTGGACCCAGAGAGTGGTGATCAGTGGTAAAAAGTTCAGATGGAGGTGTATCACTGGTGGTGTACAACAGGCTTCACCACTGGGGCTAGCACTGTTCAATCCCTTCAGTAATGACTCAGACACTGGGACAAAGCATACCCTCAGTAAGTTAACTGAGTATAAAAAAGATTGGAGGATTGGCTGACCTGCCAGAGGGCTGTGCTGACATCCTCAGCAGGCTGGAGAAATAGACTGAAACAGGAGCTAAGGGAAGCTCAACTAGAGGAAGTGAAAAGTCCTAGGAATTAACAGCTCCGTGTACCTGTACACATTAGGAGGGCAACAAGATGGACAGCAGGATGGCAGACAAGGACTCAAGGAGTTCCCAGAGGGTATCATGAGACAGTAATGTATCTACATGGCAAAGAAAGCAAAAAGCCTCCTGAGTTGCACTAGGTAGAACATTTCCAGCAAGCCCTTCTCCTCAAGTCTGCACTTCAGAGATACAGAACCATTGAATGTTTTGGGTTGGAAGGGACTTTCAAATATCATCTAGCCCAATCATTCTGATATGGGCGGGGACATTTCACTAGATCAGGTTGCACAAAGCCCCATTCAACCTAAGCTCCAACATTTCCAAGCATGGAGCATTTGGAGAGCTGTGTCTAGTGTTGGGCTTCTCAGTACTAAAAAGACAAGAGCTTTTTAGAGTCAGCCCAGACCAGGGCCATGGTAACAACTAATTATGGCAGGTACAATGCCCTGACAAATGCGAAGATCCTGACAGAGACTGGACAAAAGGTTGAGGCTTGCTAGATAGTGATAAAGATCAGCTCAACACTTCCAGGCATTAACCGGTGTTTCTGGACCCAGAAATTCCTTTGTGTTGCTTGGAGGACTCAGCCCTATAATGAAGAAATTGACCACCACATACACTCAACAGGGTATAAATGGAGTCCTGCTATGGAAAGAATTGGGTTCTCTACACAACAAGCAGTCTAGCAGTTAGATCCTCTCCCCTTAGACTGGGACGGCATCTAAGGAATCCTCATCTCACTTTGGTAAGTGTATATATTTTGATTACTCATGAGCAGAGTTTCCTTTTCTGAATGAGTGAACGAGTGAGTGCACTTCTTGGTTCATCTCTATCTAGATGGCTTACTGGTTGTGCAGCAGTATATTCCTAACTGACATCTAAACCCGTCATTTTTTGTGTCAGAAAGAGTGCTGAGTACTTGCAGTAAATTTGAAGTTTTCAGGTACCTGTTTCTGTCTGTTTTGTGGGTGCCTTCATGACACTAACCTACAAAGTGATGCTGACAGACCTGACATCGCTCTATCTGCAGAAGGGGAAGTTCCAGACAATCATACCCACATATAAATATCTAACAGGTGGGAATGAAGATGAAAAAGTCACACTTTCCTCAGTAATGACCATGGACCAAACAAGAGGCAATAGGAACTTAAGCCACAAAAAACTCATCTGACCACATCTTCTTTCAGTGAGAGTGTTCAAATGCTAACAAGAGGTTGCGGAGGTCTCCATCTTGGCAAATATTCAAAACGTGACTGGGGTCATGACTAGACATGGGCAACCTGCTCTGGCTGAGCAGGTAAACTGAACTAGGTGGTCTCTGGAGACTCCTTCCAATCTAAACAATTTTGTCATTCTGTGATATATGCATATATTATATATGCTATTTACATAGTGGGTACAATCTGTGGCAATTACACTTATTTGCTAACCACTCATCATTTTATCTTTCAACCTATAGTAATTTCCTTGTCTCCTCTGCAAGGGTGAAAAGAAAGACCACATATTCCTCCTCATAAAAGATGCAAAATGTGTATATGGCTGTATAGTGCAGGAAGCGAAATATTTATTGCAGTGACTTTTATCTCCATCCAGCTCTATTATCTCAGGCCATATATATCCTGGTTGATCTTCACGACTCACAGAGAGACGTAAGTTCTGCACTAGACACATCTCTAACAATAAGAACTCGTATTTATTCATAGGGCCACAAAGATGATCAGAGGGCTGGAGAAGCTCTGCTATGAGGGCAGGCTAGAAGAGTTGGAGATCTTCAGCCTGGAGAAGAGAAGGCTTCAAGGAGATCTCATAGTAGCCTTCCAATATCTGAAGGGGGCCTACAGGAAGGATGGGGAGGGACTATTTACAAGGTCTTGCAATGACAGGACGGGGGGTAATGGGTTTAAACTGGAAGAGGGAAGATTTAGACTACATGTTAGGAGGAAGTTCTTTCCAGTGAGGGTGGTGAGACACTGGAACAGGTTGCCCAGGGAGGTTGTGGGCGCTCCCTCCCTGGAGATGTTCAAGGCCGGGTTGGACGAGTCCTTGAGTGACCTGTACTAGTGGGAAGTGTCCCTGCCTACGGCAGGGCATTGGAACTAGATGATCCTTGAGGTCTCCTTCCAACCCTACCATTCTATGATTCTATGTCAATTGGCCCAGGCAGTGTCACCTTTCCTTGACAATAACATCAAATGAGACCTATCCAAATAGGTTTACGCATTTCCCACAACTACAGTTAGCAGCTAAGTAATTGCCTTCCAGCCTTCTGTACCACAACTTAAAGCCATCCTTGTAAAAGTTCATTCTTTTTCTATTGAGAAATGGGAGGAGATTCCTTCTCTGTTAGAGTACTAATATAATGAAATCAGAAGTAAATACTACAGACTCTGAATCTTAGATTCGGTCAAGCATTCTTTAAATCTTTTACTTTTATCCTAATTTTGGTGTATGTGTTCTGCAGTGTTATTCTGAAGCTTTCTTAAATATTAACTATGACTAACAAAGAAAATAGGATGATAAAAGAGAAGGCTAATGTCTCTCTAACAATGGAAAATGCTAGTACAGAAGAGAATACTGCATTTAAATAAACGAAAAACTACACAAGAGTAATGCCTATGCATAAAGAAGTCTGTTAGATACACAAAAGGATCACATAGAATACATTTTCAGATGCCTTTCTGAGTTGTATAGAGGAAAAAAGAGAATCTAGCAAGATTATAAAACTCACCTATTATTTTCAGGTAAATAGCAATTTAAATTGTCCTTTGTGGTGTAATACATACACATCTGGACNTGACGAGAGCAGAGTAAAGGGGCAGAATCCCCTCCCTTGCCCTGCTGGCCACACTTCTCTTGATCAACTCGCTGTTCATACTTTTGTGATAGAAGGGGGCAATTCCTGAATGCTATAATTTTTGCTCATTCATGGCCAAGCACAGATACCAGCCAAAGTACTTCTGAGATAAACAACTACTGAAGCTCTGTGGACTTGGACAGAAAAGTGTCACAGTAAGAAATAAAAATCTCCTCTGGAAAGCCTCAGGAGTATCTACGCTTTTATTAACAGCAATTACCAGGAAGGAGTGTACTGATTTCAGTATTATAACTGATCTATTAAAAACCTGTTAGAATAGATTAGAAACCTTTTGTGGCCTTTTTCATGTTTCTGTTTCCCTGCTTCTCTAGGACCTAACTCTGGCTGTGTTCAGTGACCTGATCCCACCAAAAATTCCTTCTTGTGGTTAGTTGTAAACCTCCAAATAAGCCCAGCGAGATGATTCAAGCTGAAGTCTGATGGGGGTATATTCTCAGGGAAGATGAACAGCATCACTCTCAGCAGTATCAGGCAATCACAGCAAAGGATTGAACAAAGTTCAGTTCAGATCATCATACTGCAGAAAACCTGGTGTCTCTCATAATGTCAGACATTTACAAGTTATAAGAAAAGGAAGATAAACAAGATATGTTCGTTATTTTCAGAGTATTTGGAGAAAAGCATAGGTACAGACAGGTTATGTCTACATTTGTAAGTAATGTGGACTTACAGAATTATAGCTGTAGGGTGAAATGATTAGAGCTGAGGACATTATGTCTGCATGTCCCTAAACATATCTCAGGGATATTGTCTTTGTACAAGTTCTAGGTTGGACAGGATGCCTCTTTACCCACTGGAATATTTTATGTCAGTTCCTAGTGTGTACACCAGGAATTTTAGACTACCAGACTATTTTCTTTTAGATTATTTTTATCTCAAAGGGATCCAGTTCTTGTGCTCTGAGATTGCTGTCACAAAAAGCAAAGCACAGCAAGTGAAGATGATCAAGAGATTTCCTTTAAAAATGCATTCCTAATTCAAACCAAAACATTCATCTAGATTCCCTACAGAAATAATTGCATGTTATTTAACACATCACAATAAATGCAAGATAGAAGAATATCCTAGATGTTTATATGCAAATGTGACAGCACTATGAGTTTTGCTTGAGATATCTTATGAATACAAAGGGAACGAAGATTTTTATGTATTATTAGACTATTATCTCATTATATTGACCTTCAAGTCCAAGTACTGTTTAAGTTTTGGACACATAAATTATCAGTCTGACTCTATATCCTTCTCTCCCTCTGTGTACTGCCTATTCACAAATAAATCCACTTATACCAAAAGTGTATACATGTGAATAAATACTAATTGTAATTTGAGAGGAGTAGATAAAGTACTGAATACATTTCTGGAATTTCCCTCTACAAAGTGCTTTCACTTCTTTAGTCTGTTCACTGGGTCTGCAGTATAACAGCAACACCTGATGACTAAATTTGTATTTTTTTAGTTTTTTTAAAAAAAAATCTAGAAAATTTGACATTTTTATTGTTCAAGCTTCAAACATTAAAGCCAGTCATATAATTTTCAACTCATTCAATGAAGAACAGAAATAATAATATTCTCTATAGTAATTGGGAACTACACAGCCATATGCCAGCATGAGTCCTAACACAAATACAGTGTTTTAATTCTGTATCCTTGACAGACTTACACACCTAGATGGTTGAATACAGTAGTTCTTACTGCAGCAGAACAAGAACAAGAAAGAAAAAGATCTAAATTACAAAACTTAGCTTTTTTCTAACAGCTGCTTCCTACACAGATGGATCAGACTGTGTCATTGTGTGACAAAATTCTAAATGATAACTTTTGTTTAATTAAATAATGAGATTTCATTTCAAGATTTAATTTATCTTCATTATGTTCCTCACAGAAATGCCCTGGTACATCTGTAGCAAGTCTGAGAGCACAACAAAGACTGGAAGCAATTCTTCCTTTAAAGCTGCAGTGTGACTGTGTGGATACTACGCCATCACAGTGGCTGAAATTGTCTTCCTGTTTCTACCTAAATGGGTATGAAAAGTGGGAATGAGGAACAGATAACAGGTGTTTTGTTCAGCTCCAGTTTTCCTGTGTTCTCCCTCTAGCCATCCATAATTCTGTTGTGGGTTATTGATTGTTCTCTTGTATAGGATGGAGCATGCCCTCAGCAAGTTTGCAGATGAAGCTAAACTGAGTAGTTGATGTGCATAGTGAACCTTGTTTGCCTTGAGGAATGGGCCCAAATGAATGCAGCTCACCAAGTTCAGCAAGGCCAAGTAAAAAAAAACAAAAAAACCAAAAAAACCCCAGCACCAGTACAGCTTGGGGTATGAATGGACTGAGAGCAGCCCTGCTGAGATGAACTTGGGGATATTGGTGGATGAAACACTGGGCGTGAGCCAGCAACATGTGAGGGTAATTCAGAAAGAAATGTGGCCAGCAGGTCAAGGGAGAAGATTCTCCCACACCACTGTCATGAGACCCCACTGAGAGGAATGCAACTTGCAGTTCTTGCAAATGGAGTCCCAAGTATGAGGAAGAAATTAACCTGTTAAAATAGATCACCCTGCATGTGAGGGCTATGAGAATGGTCAGAGGGCTGGAGCATGTCATATGAATAAAGACTAAGGGAGCTCAGATTACTCGGCTTAGAGCAGATGAAGCTCTGGGGAAACCTTCCCGAATCCTGTCAAGATATAAATAGGATTATAACAATGATGAAGAACATTTTACCAGGGCTTGAAGTGACAAGAGAAGATGAAACAGCTTTAAACTGGAAGAGGGTAGATTTTGACTAAATATTAGGAAGAACTTTTTCATTATTAGGGTGGTAAATTGCTGGAAGAAGTTACTCTGAAAAACTGTGGATGCCCCATTCCTGCAAGTGTTCAAAGCCAGGAAAGTGTTCCTACCCATGTCAGGGGAGTGGGCTAGAAGATCTTTGCAACCCAAACCAATCTATGAGTCTATGATCTATATAACTTGCTGGTTCACAGTTGTAAACATTAACACATTCAACCATAAGAATTTCATACTTATGTAACAATGTGATTTACATACTGTCTTACAAGTTTCCTTTCATCAAACCTTTCATCAAGAAAAATTGGTATAAGTGACAATTTGGGAACATACCAATGTTTTCAGTCACTTAATGTCTCAAGGCAGTGTCAAAGAAACTCACATTCAAATCTTTAGGAAAAGGGATCATGACTGTATAGAACATCAAAGATAATGCTTTAAATAACAGGCATTCCTTGGCTGTTAGAAAGACGGAGTCACATAAAGAGATGAATAAGGTCATTCACAAAGTGTATTGCGTGACAAACTGCTAAGCATGAAGGTAAAAGTTTACAATAACAGAAATCAGTTATGACCAGCAGCACTGTTTAAAGGATCACACTAAGAAACAAGGTGAGTTTGAGGTTTTGAATCGCTGGTATTCCATTTAAAATCTGTTCTGCTTTGCAGAGCCTTTCTCTATCAAATCCTTGATAAGAGAGCATTAAGACCATTCCCAGTGAGAAGGCTAAGGCTGAACAAAGAGAAAACAGGCAACCATCACACTTCTGGGAGACTGTCAAAACCAGAATACTGAATTTGAGAATTGAAAGACTGAAAGCAAAGCAGTAAGAAATGCTTATGTTCTTGACTCAAGTTCTGAAAACCAAAGGCAAGAATAGAATTTAGATATTACAAAGCTACCTTTTCCAGTGAAGGAAACAATCCTGTACTATGTTTTATAACAGAATTGATATGAACATGTACTTTTGGTAAGTATGAGAGGGAACTCAAGAAAATAGGAAACAATAAAATGACATTGAAGTGCTGGATAAGCTGCTTATTGTTTATATGCATAACCTGTCATGGAAGGCCAATAGGCCTAAAACATATCCTGCCTTGCCTCATCTTTCTGCTGATAAGGGAAGCAAGGGCAGGAGGAAAACAAAGGCTTAGGCCATTATGTCTCCTCCCAAAGTGATAAACAGGTACTTGCAGATGTTTATGCACTTCCCCAAGCAAGGCTAAGCAAGCCCTGGTTTCTCCTAATATGGTCAGTTTCTCAAAGTGCCATTCTGATTGATGAATCTCTGTGGCCAAAGGAACCATTACACTCAGGCAAATAATATAAATTGAGCTAAGTTGCAAACAGTGTGCTCTGCTCTGACAATGTGCTCTGCTCTGCCTCAGTGTGTTCTCCTCTGCCTCATACTTCAGACCAGCTCAGCTTTGATGTACAAGCTTTGACTACTTGGAAACTTACCATGTCTCAAGTTTACCAGAAGAAGGTATTAAGCGCCTCATGACATGGCAAGAAATGCCATGGACATCATGCTCTCTGCACATCTGTAAGACATCCTGCCTGCACCTTTGCAAACCTCCGTGCCAGATCTGGAGTCCAAGAGGAATCAGGATTAGGTCAGAGATTGTTTTCCTCTTTTCCAGCACACTGTTAGAGCCTGGGAAGAACTAGAAGCCTCAACAAATATTAAGACACTGACAGAACTGCCTTCAAGTGTTTGGGTACTGTCTAGAAATTACAATTCGGCTCTAGGAGTCCAGAGATAATATTTCGTGAGTTAATATTCATAAATCTCTCTATAACTGAATTCTATTGTGCCTCCTGCCTTAGCAGAAAGGAGTCTCTGGAGTCTCCCTTGAGGGTGAGCAGCATATTTATGGCAAGATTCTCTTTTCAAAATAGTTTAATGTTTGTTATATTATTGCTAGTTATTTCTCAAGTGTTCTAGATACCCTTCTATTTCCCTCAGTGTAAAACTTTCCATGACCATGCAAAGAATCTATTATTACTATTATTAAAAATTATGGTCTGTGACAAGATTGCTAAATATCAAAATTAATAAATGATATTCATTCTGGAATAGATCCCACCCATACCATTACATAACCTTAGAAAAAAAAATATATATAAAAGATACTTCATGGAATAATGCAGTATTAAGTGATAAAGAATGAACACAACACATCAAGCAATACTGAATTAATTGCTATTCCACTTTTCCAAGGAAACTATTGCTGCAGTTTAGGGTTGTTTAGTTTAGTGCCCTAGCCTAGTGTCTTAATTATAAATAACAACAAGTTTTTCCAGAGAATTACAGTCTAAAGGATAAACAATTTAGTTTATCCTTTATCAATAACCGTGTACTGATGTAAACTGAAGCTTGAATGATCACAGAATCACAG
>WBNM01012640.1:0-13854 GCA_013399055.1 Ramphastos sulfuratus | reverse complement strand
GAGACTTTCTATCTTATCTATATATGTGTCCTCGGTTTTATCCATCTCAGCAAGCCTATGAGTGAAGTAGACATCACCATTGTTTTCTTTTCACAGTCTATAATCTATTTTTTTTCCATTAAAATATTCCAATTAGCCTCAAACCAGCACACATGGGGTAGAGAATGATATGAAATTACTTTGCTAAACACCTTACATAACATATTGATTAAGCTTGTGAAGACAAAATAATGCATAGGACAAGCCTAGGTAGTGAAACAATATTGGAATATAAGGAGAAAAATATTTGCAGAAGTGTGGCAACTGCTTTTTTTAAATAATTTCTTTTTAACAGCAGAACCATTTGCCTAAACTCTGCAGCAAATGATCAGAGAAAAATGAATCCAGAATTAGTACTGTCTTCTTTTGAATCACAATACAATCATGTTGAGATTTGTTTTCACTTTTGCATGTCTCAGTGGCTGAGAGAATTTTGACAAGCAGGGCTAAGTTCAGACAAGCATAACGATTGAAAGAACTGGGTAATGTGGAAACATTAGAAGATTCAAAATGGATACCTTGACAGTGTGGAATCTAATGAGATTTATGAAAAGAGTCTAAAAGCACTTAAATAAATAAGCCCAATACTAGGAGGAAATTAGCTCATGAAGGTGTGATATAGCTATGTTTAATAGAATGAACTTAATAAAAGTGAAAAGTTAGACAAAATACCAGCAAAAAGCCCTGTGGGGTTAGTCATCAGGTTGGGAAGTAGGAGAGGAAAAGGGTAATAACCCAGATGACCACTGGAAAAGTAATCTTATTGAGGATAGTGTATTTCTAAGTGTCTCTTCCTTGGAAAACAGTCCACCCAAGAGAGGATCCAGAGGGTGAGAATGTTCTTATGTGACATTTGCCACCTTATCTGCTCTACTGTTTAAAGAGAGGCACTTACAGAGCATCAGCAGCTAAAATCTGAATTAATCTCTCTCCATCTGGGATAAAAAGGGAGCTGTGATGACTAAATGTAGTTTAGATGATACGTTTTGAAAAGTGATCACATAAAAAATCATTAGTTAAGCAGAGTCATGATGTTTCAGATGTGAGTCAGGAAACCTTACGGTAAAATCATGATGTGACAGAAAATAAACAGGTACTTTAAGAAGGTTCATTAACATCTAAATACTGCTAAATACTGGTAATAGCAGAACCAAAAATAGGAGCCTTCTTAGACTACTTTAAGTTTCCCAACAAAACTATGACTATCAATCCATGCACTCATGATCATCCCCTTCACAGGACTCACCATTAAGTCTTTGCTAATTGCTTTCTTGAGGTTTTCTTCAATTTTTAAATGGTGGTGATAGTTGTACGTCGATTTCATCTTCAATAAAATAAGTGTGGAAAATAAAGATAACAGCTGACAGCAGCAAAACCATGCCAGGCAGTTACATCATAAATCCTTCAGTGAATGTTTTGGTAAGAACTCCTTAGAACATTTTGATATTTGTGCAGGACCTACAGGAAGGCTGAGGAATGATTATTTAGAAGAGGCTGTAGTGATAGGATGAGAGGCAATGGTTTTAAACTGGAACAGGGCAGATTTAGGTTAGATGTAAGGAGGATGTTCTTCACAATGAGAGTGGTAAAATACTGGAACAGTTTCCCTAGGGATGTGGTTGAGGCCCCATCCCTCAAGGGATTCAGGATCAGACTTGATGTGGCTCTGGGCAGCCTGACCTAGTTGGAGGTGTCCCTGCTGACCGCAGGGTGATTGGACAAGACAACCTTTGAGGGTCTCTTCCAATCTGATGCAATCTTTGAATCCGTGAAACACGCTTGGATCTTGTCTTCAGTGAAACCAAATTTGATTTTATTCCTCTACAGATTTTCCCTTAAGGTATTACTATTATTGTTACTGGTTTTGTTATTATTATTATTATCTGCTGCTGCTGTTATTTATTTATTTGTTTGTTTCTCTGGGTTTCTCTGTATCCAAGTGAACATCAAGCCCTCTACCCTCTATCCGATATTTAAAACCTGTAGAAACCAGTTTGCATCAGATCTAGACCAGAAGAACTTCCTTTTCCTTGGTAGTTTGTGTTGGCAGCCAGGCTTACCCTNGTGGCACTTGGTGCCATGGTCTAGTCTTGAGGTCTGTGGTAATGGGTTGGACTTGATGTTCTTTGAGGTCTCTTCCAACCTTGCTTATACTGTGATACTGTGATACTGTGATATTCTCAAGGAACCAGAAAACTTACTTCTTGTTTTTTTGTTGGTTTTTTTTTTGATGCTTTGACAGGGTTCCTAAATACTACTGCAGCAAATTACAAGGTTTTAAGTATTTCTTTCCTTGACTGCAGCTCTATCATAACACTCCTATGATGAAGATATGTAGAGACACCTGGGACTGGGACAGAACTCTTGCAACTACTGCCTTTACTTCTTAAATTAGCCAAGGCCAATTGTGTGAGGTTCCACAAGGAAAGGGAAGGATTCAAGAAACAACTGCAGGATAAAAGCAGCCTCTTAAAACTCTTTTACACATTATGTTTTTCACACTAAGCACACAAACACACAATGAGAAGTAAACATTAAATACTTATTAAAAAAAAAAAGATGCAGAATATGTATAGCACGTGATATATTGTAAATTATTTGAAACGTTGGCAGATTTTAGCTGGGAAGAGAGTATTTGGAAAACTTTAAATTTCCATCTGTTCTTATTTGCTAAATTTCTACACATCCTCAGTGGAACTAACCAGAAGTGACAAATTGATTGATATTCCTGTTACGTCGATTCGACATAAAGGCACTTATTCAAACCTCTAAATATCTAAATTGAAGGATTATTCCATCATGTAATTAAACTGATCTTTTATAAGACTAATGAAACAAACTGACTTATACAATATAATCTTACTGCAAACACTTAAAGCAGCCTTGAGAAAATGACTATTACAGATTTCTCTCCACTAGAGGTCTCTAGAGAAATACAAGAAACAATTCGGAGCAGCCAATACCTCAGACATTTCTTCTTGACACTATTTACATTTCATGGAAGATGAAAGTCAGCACTTGTTCTATACTTGTCCCAGGCATTTCTTTGGATATGCTTCTTCTGCTCTTGATAATTAAAAGTCCCATTATTGCAATAATAATTTACATCTGTTTGAATGCATTCTATAATTATATCTCTATCTCTACCTCTATCTCTATCTATCTCTATCTATATCTATATAAAATTTTATATATATATATATATAATTATAATTCTATAATTAGATCTTCAACTTTTATAATTAGAATTTCTGCATCACATCCCTTAGGAAATACAATGCAGGAAGTCTTTATCCAAAGAAAGAAACAAATCTAAGATGGCTACTTGGTGGGGTAGCCATATTACTAAATAAATAACAAATTAAAATAAATAAGGCAATAATGAGCCCAGGTGAATAAAGTATTGGTTAAGCAGAACAGTATTTCACTTGGCAAATAAGAAAATTATTATTCTGGTGTGCTGTTCAGTATGCAATCATATCACAGGCAAAACAAAGGTTGATTTCAGTACTTTTTTTAACATCTGGACCAAAACTCATGAATTGGGAATAGTGTAGTTGGGCCTTCCTTTCTTCTGGATGCTTTTTGCTGTTTGCTTAGGTGTTTTTTATTACTGGAAATTTTTGAACTGTAAGTTTGTGCAATTTTCATTGGGTTGATGATTTCCAGAAATGTCCATCTAAAGATGAGCTTTATCCATTGTGAGATATGTGCAATTTTACACCATTCATCAGAAACACTCAGTGATTTAGAGATTTTTCAGAAAGATCATTCAGAAGTTATCTTTTTTTTCCCCCCCATGCTATTTTTTTTAAGTCAACTTTATGTCTGCATTGACTACTCTTTGCTAACATTTGCTTCATTACATATGATTATGTCACCAGGTTGCTATAAGGTTCAATGCTGATTATAGAATCATAGAATCATAGAATCATAGAATCATAGAATAGTAAGGTTGGAAGGGACCTCAAGGATCATCTAGTTCCAACCCCCTGCCATAGGCAGGAACACCTCCCACTAGTACAGGTTACACAAGGCCTTACCTGTTAAATTGGTTAATTACTATATCATTATAGTTGCATATTTATTCTTTACCAGTTTCTGTGCTGTTCTACTACCTCTGCCCCTTTGTCTGATATCGAGTTTAAGACGTATAATAATCCTTCAGATCTTTTCTTTTATACTTCTGAAGTGTAAAGTGGAGTTTTATAGCATAAATGTGAATATCAATGTGAATATGAACATCAATGGGAATATGAACAGTCTTAGGGTCATCATTTGTTCCTGCCATAAGCAAGAACAAATGGAAATGAAGAAGTCAAAGGTGTTATTAATAACAATGATCCATTTCAGAACCGTAGCCTACTGTACTCAGAAAATAAATGAGGTTCTTCACAATTTGAGATTGGGGCACTAACAGAACGTTGGAAAAATCTGGAAATAAAAATACTTCGCCTGCTCTGATTGCTTTTTCTTCAGCTGTGATGTAAACAATGGGATCATTCATTTCTACTCATGTCTTGATGCTGCAAGAGAGAAGATGATGATGAGCCATATGGAAGAAGGCACTCCTGAGAAGGCAGGTTACCTGGACAGTTCTGTGACTTTCTGAAGCAAATTCGTCAAGCTATTTTCTTCAGTATCTTTTTTTTCTTCTTTTTTTTTTTTTTCATCTCTAGATTGAGAATCATAAAGGTAATCAATCAATGTCAGTTGCAATGTCATAACTAGACATTTAAGAGGCGATATTTTTCAATGTATTTTTTTTTTTCTATAAAGGTCAGAAAGAGATAAAAAGGTCTGGAATGAATTGAAGGATCACAGCAGTGATATTCCTCTAAAACTTACAGCGTAGAGTTCAACCATCACTTCCATCGGCTGATGTGACTGTCGTGTGTTCAGGCAGAGAGTTTTACTGACTTCAAACACCATAGTCTAGAAATGCTGATAATTCCATGAGCTTCCTCAAATCATGTGCAGGTACAATGAGTACAGCATGCAGTAGAAAGTCCATCTATCATTTATTCAAATGTCCTCGCTCTTAACCTTAGAAACTATGAAGTGCTATGGTTATATAAAAGTGACTTTAAGCATGTTTTCCACCCCATTACTTGCTTTGATTTGGAGGAAGAAACTACAGCAAAGTAGTGCTTCTAGAACTTATTCTACCTTCATAAAGAAATGATTTTTTCCATAGCCTATACCACAGAATTTTATTCATATACAAATACTTCTATATAAATGGAAGAAATTTTCCTGTGACATGACAATTACAAACTCCTGGGTCACAATCCTGTAGCCTTAAGGCTGTCACTCCACTGGAGGCTTCATCCTGTCACTTCATTCTACCTCAGTTCCTTCATCTATACCTTGGAATTACATTTTCCATTTACTTCACAGGCAACTCCCAAGACCTAATATGTATAGAAAGGTATACATTCAAATTTTCAAATGCTCAGTGATTTAATATGATTACATGAAGCTCTAAATGAGAGCATTATGTAATAAGGAATTGTTATTGTTAGAATTAAAATGAATATTTAAGCTAATACCATATTTTATAGGGTATCCACTTCATAATCAGAATGTGTTAATACAGATTTTATTTTTCCTCAAGACAAAAATGCTATTCCAGGTTACTGACAACAGTGTTGTTTGGAACTTTCACCTACTGAAAGCTGAGAACTGTGAGGATGTGGAAAACAAAGGAAAGCAGCACAGTTCTTATGGGAACAGACAATATCTTCCTCTGGGTTTCGACAAAACCATACACAATGATCATGACCTTTGGATGCTTCAGTGCTATAAATATCAAATCATAAGTCAAAGTCTAAACTTCTCAAACTTGCTCTGCTGCTGTGTCAGCAGAATAAAATGCTAAGCTTTCTGTAAATAAGGAAGAACTCAGTCAATTGGGGATTAAAAAAAATGCTTTATGTGGTTAATGTATGGTATTAATTTAGGTTACTGGAGCTGGCAGTGAAAGCTGCTTTTCTGAAGAGGGTGGTACGAAGTTTCAGGTTGATCCTGTGGTTCCCTCCCACCACTTCCCAACATGTATATAAATTATCATCTCTCCAGAGCCTTTGCCAGTTCTCTCTTCCAGACTTGCCAGGAACAACAGAGGACTAAAGATGAAGATCTTTTTCTTTTTCACATTTTCCACTTTTTTGTTGTCTGCTTTTGAACAAACAGCTGCTTCTGCTCACTATGACAAGATTTTAACTCACAGTAGAATAAGGGCACGCGACCAAGGGTAAGTAACTGGATTTTATTTCTAATTTTTAAAAGGGAGCTCGTTAATCTTCTCTCCTTTCTTCTCATAATGTATTAAATGAGATTTTTTTTACTATGAATTCTTACTAACATTCAAGCAAGACTTTCTTTCTCAATTAATTTTACAAGAGTTGTTCCTAAATATAAAGCTTTCTAGGGAGTTTCAAGAGGAGGCAGAATATTGATAACTTGATAAAACAGGGTGAAATCTAAATTACCACTTCTCAATGAATAAGATGTGTGCTTTTTAGAATCACTGAAGTTAATCGTAGTCCATAATTAATGCAATATCACGCCAGATAAATATCGCACAACGTTTGCTCCCTTTCATCTATCTGAATGAAAATCATGAACTCTATTTAAATGCTTTCTAAGATGGGGATGTATACTGGGAGCCCTTTGTAAAACTTTCGTTTGCCTCAGAGCAATGAAGCAAGCTACTCAGCAGGGTACCCAAAAAAACAATGCTTACAAGCCAGCCTGCTCAGAGAGATGGAAATAATTTGAACAGCTGCTGTCAGGGAGACACATGTGCCTAACTATATTTTCCTTCAGTCTTCTTAAGTAAAAAATGCTCTGTGAATAAAAATCGTTTACCATCCTGTCTTCCTTTGTTGAATCCCTCTCTGCCTGCTACATACACACACACACACACACACTGAGCTTTTCAAATAAAAATGTTCACTGGCTTCCCACTGAGGTAGAATATATGATCTAACTTTTGCATCAGTAACATTTTTTTTTTTAATTGTAGAAGTAAAAACTAGCAATAAATGTTTTGCTCTATAGAATTTGCCCTTAAGAATTTGCTCTTCTGTATACTACAATGCTAAAGGAAAAGTATTCCTCATTTGAAAGCTGTGGCTCCTTTTATTTACATGTGAAATTGCCCTTTGGTGCCCAGTAATTCCCAGAATGTTTATTTAGGTGCCTGTGGTACTCCAAATGGTTGGTAGTCAAAATAGTTGATTGATTTACAGAAGACAAAGTTTCCTTCTACATGAAGAACAGGGCACTTTTCTTTTCCATCTCCTCATGACCTTCAGCCACACAGATGTGTACAAGACAAAAACTTTAATGAAAAGAGCCTGATGGTACTCACAGCATGGCTCCTGGTGGCTTGTAATTAATTCTCTTCACTGGGGGAAGGGAGAAATGTAAGGCATACTGAGACTTGTCTAGGAACCACTGGTGATGACTGTCCATCAGAGAGAGAGGGTCAAATTGAAATGGAGGAGAACCTTCTGTCCCTACTGGGAGTGTTGGCTTGCCAAAGAACCCTTCTGGTCAGCTTCAGGAGTTTGCACTGTGGTTGCTTGCAAACACACCTGCCCTGGGAACAGAAGCCAGATGCTGACAACGTACTCTTTCTCAATAGAAACAGCATATGACACTGGTTTATATAAAACTTTTCCAAGTATGTGCAGAAATGTTTTTCAAATGTTTCTTACTCCCACCCATAGACCAAATGTCTGTGCCCTTCAGCAAGTTATGGGAACAAAAAAGAAGTACTTCAGCACCTGCAGAAACTGGTACCAAGGAGCTATCTGCGGAAAAAAAGCGTAAGTATGCTCTGTTTCAAAAGTATTCCAGATTTATTGAGATAATATAATGTATGATTAGAAAACTCTCCTTTTCTCAGAAGCACACTGATTGTTTCAAGTGCAGACACAGGAAGAATTCACTTCACAGTTTTGCAGGGTTACAGCTTCTCTTTAGCTGCTTCTAAATCCACCTGGATAACACATCCAATAACTGCTGCCAAAAATAATCACAAAAGGCATGGCAAGTCTGAAAATAAGAGTAATTTTTTTAAGCTTAAAAGACTTTTCAATATTGCTCTGAGTTAAGTATTCATAGCTCTGTTTTAAACACAAGAGATATGAGCTCAAGTGATCTACCCAAAATTACCAAAGAACTTAATGGGCCACTCTAAGTTGTTCCACTAGAACAGGCTGCCCAGGGAGGCTGTGGATGCTCCCTCTCTGGAGGTGTTCAAGGCTAGGTTTGATGAGACCTTGAGTGACCTGTTCTAGTCAAAGGCGTCCCTGCCTATGGTGGGGATTGGAACTGGACAATCTTTGAGGTCACTTCCAACCTAAACCATTCTATGATTCTGTGATTCACTTATGAGAAGAACTAAGCATGATCCAGCAAAGCTGTGTGCTCAGATCACACCTCTCCACAAAGAAAGAAAAATCAAAACATGGTTGTGGATACAGATTAAACATGTGTGAGTTTGGCATTAATTTGGAATCTGTGTGTATATCAGTTTTTACTTCATCTCAAAATGCAAGTCCTTGTCTTCTTTGTGACAAAATATTCAAGTTGCTCCTGCTTTGTCAATCGCAGAGCAGCTTGAGTGTGAACACTTACAAAACTCCTAAACTTTAACTTGGTCTGCCTACCCTGTTTTAGAATTAAATAATTTAACAGAGAACAATGTTGTTTACCCAATGCAATAAATTAATGATTTCTTGCATACCACATTTTCTCTTGCTGTTATATAATTACTTGAATAAATTTCTCAGCTGTTGCCACAGGAAAACACTGTTTTTATTTTCCCATTTTTCTCTTAGAGGGTCCAAAAAGTCTGGGGTAACATTTTCAGAGTGAGTAAGTGTATAGGAAGTCCAGGCTTCAATTACTACAAGTCTGTCTTAGGGTATCAGGACTTTCTAAATGAAAGGCTTTAAAACTCTTCCAAACACCTAAGTAATATTGTATGCCCTAAGACATAAAGATGCTATGTGGTGCAAATTATACGTGTGAAGAATTCAACTCCATGTAAAGTACATTTTGTATTTAAAACTTTCCTAATGGACATCAACCACTGGATTAGGTGTTATGTAATGTGGAATAAAGATTTTTTTGTTTCTGTGCCAAAGGTTTACTTAACAGAGGTTAATGTGGAAGAAAAATATCCATAATGCTGGCAACATAAGCCAGTCAAAGATGACTACCTTTGTAAATAACCTCTTAAATTCTCTTAAAATGGGGGGGTGTGTTTGTGTGTTTGGGGGTTTTTTTGTTTGGGTTTTTTCTTGTTTGTTTGTTTTTTTTTCCAACAACATTTCACTAAATAATCTAGAAAGGATTGCTTGAACAAGTGTCTAATAATTTACAATTAGTCGTATTTTTATTCTCCTGATTGTCAAAGTCATGAATCAGTATGATCCACATTTTCCAGTCCATCCTTCAAGTTTTAAAAAAGTGTTTCTAGATATGGAAACAGTGATAAATTTTGTTGATAAACAAAGCAAACCCAACAAACAGATATATTGGACTTTAAACAGTTACACATGGCTCACATTGAATTCATCTGAGCTTTTACAAACAGAATACTTTTAAGTTAAAATTATAAATGTAAGAGCTTCAATGAAATTCATTGAGCAGTTCTTTACAGAAAGTAAAAAAATTCTGTGCTGACAAAGAATTAGATGTGGATACAATCTGAGTTTGTGCTGGGGAATAGAGAATGCACAAAAAATGATGCAAAGTTTGCATACATAGCTAGCAGTGCTAAAATGGCTACAGTTGCTCAGGCTTTCTTTAGTACATCTACATATATAATACTTTCATAATTAAAAAGGTGCATTTTTTGCCTTCTTATTTTTTTTCCCCTCCACTTTCTTTCTTTTTTCTTAACTTTCTTCAAAGCCAGCTGACATTTTGTTCCTTTTTCTTTTTTTTTCTTTTTTTTCCTGGCTGTCTCAACTGCCCTGGCTAATATATCCATATCCATACATAGTTCTTCTTGAGCATGATTGAAACTGGATGTCAGGAGGAGGTTCTTTCCAGTGAGGGTGGTGAGACACTGGCACAAGTTGCCCAGGGAGGTTGTGGAGCACAGAGTCACCCAATGTGATCAAAGATCAAAGATCACATTGGGTGATTCTGTGCTCCATGGCCTCCCTGGAGGTGTTCAGGGCTGGGTTGGACGGGGCCTTGGCTGACCTGTGCTAGTGGGAGGTGTCCCTGCCTATGGTGAGGGGTTGGAATTGGATGATCCTTGAGGTCCCTTCCAACTTTACCATTCTATGATTCTATGATTCCTATATTTACTAATGTAAAACTGATTAAGACTCCCAAATGATTATTCCTGTGACAAAAAATGGCTCAAATTTTGTGGTGTTAAAATCAAACATGCAGATCAGATAGTTGTCAGGCAAGGACCTGAAATGGGCTTGGACTGTAGTTTCTACTGTTCTTGTGGACGTCAGAGGATTTGCATTGTTTTGAGATTCTTTGAAGATGCTACATGTCATAATACAATGTTAGGAAGGATTCTTAGGAAAAAGACTGATGGAAGATATAGTAGGAGGAAGTTTCCTTCCATTTTCTTTCTAAGAAAATGTTGTCAGTGCTCAGACAGCGTGCCATAAATTAATGGAGTTGAGATATATTTGTGATACCATGAGATTCCAGCACAATCTTGCCTTTCAAGCACTGCCATGGCTTTGGAGTCTCAACTCCTAAATCAGTCTATATGTGAAGGGTAATACTATGACCTCACTAGAGTCAAGGAAAAGGCTTAATTTTTGTGGGCCAACCTGTGACCCTAATTTGTATTTTTCATAACAATTGCAGATTTATGCGCATTTGGTGATGGAAATAATGATCAATTTCCAGTCAAACTAGACTTTGTTTTGGCCCCATCTCTACCTTCAATTTTTTCATAGCTTTTTAAGCTTTTGTCAGAGCCTTTCCTTCTCCTCCAGGTGGCATCATAATACTGACTTCCTTTTTCCTCCAGTGGACATGCTACAAGTCACCCAAAATACTTCACCTTTTGAATAAAGTTTGCCACACTACTGACTTCTTTGGCACTGCATTTTATTCCAGTGCAGACACATTGGAAAGAAGAGTATTTCCTGAAAATATCTTAGACTGAAACTTGGATATTCTCAGCCAGTTTTGGAAAACAGCCCGTTCCTGTGGGTTTTATTCCTAGATAGATGTCATGTCTTCTCTTAAGAGAAAGTCTTCTCTCAGCAGAAACCTGTCAGGGAATTCATTACTTTGCTGAGCTCCAGAAGCAAAATGAGTTATGCAATGATAGATACCTTCACATGCTAGGAAAAATAGTTTGAAGTAATAGGCAGTTTGGACTCACTGAACTAAAAAGTCAAGTGATGACTTGTTCTTTTCACTGACCACAGTTTAGAGGAATGTAAGCTGTAAAGCATTTCTGCACAAAACTGTCACCTACCTTCTCTCACCTCTTTCAATGCTCCTACCATCATACAAGCACTCACAGAGCAAGATTAGAAAAGAAACCAGCCTGTATGAGAGCAAGCAATCATGGAACTCCTAAGCAGTTTGACTTTTTTTACTGCTGTAATAGGGCATCTGTTATGCCTTAGTATTTCCTTTAATAAGAGTTTTATACTCCTGCATACTCAAAACAGCAATGCAGACATGTCTAAAAGTGTTACTGTAATTAGAATACTTATCCAAAGAGCTCTTCTCATATTAATATCTCCATGTTAACAAGTCTTCCCTCACTTGTATATATGATCTATAAAATGATAATTTAAGAATGCTTTTATACTTCACATTGCTGCAAAATTCCAGTTGGGGTGTAACTCAAAGATTTTTTGCTAAAATTAAAGCCCATTTGGAGCAGAAGTCTTTCCACTGTTTCTCTGCAGTATTTTATCTCCATGCCAGCAAGGAGTAGAAACAGATGAGTCACGGTGCTGATCTGAGTAAACTGAAAAATGGCTGTTAGCCAAGAATAACAAGGACATAAGGTAGTGATGCTCTGCCCCTTTTCCTTTGGAATATACTCCTTTGGATGAGATCAGACTAACTTTGCATTAGAAAGAAAAAAAAAGAAAAGAAAAATAAAGAAAAAAAAAAAAAAAGGAAAAATAGGAACACCAACACGAAACACAGCTACTCAAAAATAAACCCACTCCAAAACAAACAAGCAAGACCACTCAAAATTCCCAAAACTCAAGAATGCAACATCACCTGTTATCTGAGTAACAGTGTTCTTCACTAAGACACCATCTTATATTGAACTAGAAGGAAGATACAGATGAGGTTAACTTCCCAGTGTACTGTATGTATACAGAAATGGTGCTGAGGCACTAATCTTACCATGGAATTCTCATTACAGACCCCTTTTCTCCTATTCCATCTTCCTCACTATGTTCTGAGCACATCTGATACATGGACCTTCTAATTGAAGTCAGCTTAAGGCTTGATGTGGCTCTGAGCAATCTAATCTAGTTGGGGATGTCTCTGCTTACTGCAGGAGGGTTGAAGGAGTTGACTTCTAGAGACCCCTTCCAATCCAGTGCATTCTATCTTTCTGTGAATACTGGAAGTAGGAACTTAACAGAAACCCCTGGTAACTGAAATAAGAATAGTAATAAAAAAATATAATAATAATAATAATTAAAAAACCCAACAACAACAACAAAATAAAGCCTGGGCTGTACAGAACAAGTCACATGATAAAGAAGTTACTGATTTTTGCTATGCTCAGTTGAAGAAACACTTGTTAAATATGTTCTTCAGTCAATTTTCTGTTTTGCATTCATTGTGTCATTATTGAATATGGTAAGACTAAGCTTGTCATCTCTTATTCTATCCTTATAACTCAGCTTCCTCTTTCTTTTTACCAAGAGCTAGTTTAGACTGCAATCTTTCTGCAATCAATCATTCATGGAGGGAAAGATATCTTTTATTTCATGAAAGGAAAAGATATTTTCTCGTGAGAAAGCAGTTCACACAGTTGGGAAAATATTCTCACTACATATATATTTATATATATATATATGTTGCTACATGGTCTTCTTTAATGAGATATTTATTTGTTGGAGTGGTTTGGGTTTTTTTGGGGGGGTTGTTTGGTTTTAGTGGTGGTTGGTCAGTTGTTCTGGTTTTGGGGGGTTTTTTTGTTATTATTATTATTACAAGTTTCTGGTAGGGATGCAATAAGGAGTTCAGGCTTATAAGGTGAATTGGGTTGGACTTGATGATCTTTGAGGTCTCTTCCAACCTTGCTTATACTGTGATAGTGTGATACTGTGAATTTTCTTATTAATTAGAAAATCTGTAGCTTAAATTGTATGTTATTCTTGCATTCCTGACAAATAGTTATTTAGTGAATTGCTTTGAAGAAAGAGATGTATTTAAAAGAACTGTACAAATACTTTCAATATATGACCACACAGTTGAAAAGATGCACATAGCAAAAGGGTGATCATGTTGTGTGTATTGTCCTGGTTTTTCTGGGACAGAGTCCCAGGCCAGTCATGGGCTGCAGGACATTAGCAGCTCTGAGTCAACCCGGACAGCTGAGTTGAGTTGGCTACAGGTGTATCCCAGACCATGAGCATCACACTCAGTATAAAGTTTGCTGGCTGTGTGGTCTCTTGTGTGTGGTCTTTTGTTAGAGCCTCTTGCTTCGGCTTCTCCTCATCCTTATTCTTTATCCACTTTCTGCTCTTGAGGACTACCTTCCTGTTTACTATGACAGCTATACTTCATATTGACAGTAGTATCAGTTTGGTTATTTCATTA
>WBNM01012639.1:77761-131639 GCA_013399055.1 Ramphastos sulfuratus | reverse complement strand
GGAAGCAGCCTGCCACGACCAGGAAGGTTCCACGGAGGCATTCAGCAATCCGGAAAGCCACATCCAGGAGGGGCAGGAGGAGGTACGAAGAGATGGGGAAGCAACCAAGGAGGAGCATCCTGCTTCCTCCAAGGAGCATGAGGAGGAAGAGGAGGCAGCAGGAGAAGAGAGTTAGATTCAGAGAAGGAAAGTTGCCTGCTTTCTTCCTCTTCATGCAGCAGCATCGGGCGAGGCTTCAGAAAGCAAACCCCCACTGGACAGTGGTGAGGACTGCCAAGGTTCTAGGGAAAATGTGGCACAGGCAGTCAGAACGAGTCAAAACCATGTACAAAGAGCAGGCTGCCTGGCTGAGGAGGAAGAGAGGCTCAGAGAAACAGCCAGGCACCAGCAAAAGGAAAAGATTAAACCTCTGAGGGTCTGCTCTGCTCGGAAGTCTCTGCCCTTTCATCTCCTCGCTCGTGTTGAAGTGCAGCCCAGAAGCTCAGCACCAGAACTGTGCACAGCAGCAGCATCCAGCAGGGCAAGAACTCAGACTGAACATCACTGGCTCCACGCTGAGGGCACCAGGAAGGCTTCTGCAGCTCACAGTTCTGCTTATCCATGAAGAATGAGCAATGACTCTGCCTCCCCTCTCTGTCCCTAATCAGTTGTTCAAAGATGCTCCTCCTGCAAAGGAGGAATTTTGGTCCTCTAACTCAGCAGGCCCCGGGGCCTGGCAGACAACCACTAGTGCAGACTGGCCTCGGGGGCAGCACAAGGTCCTCCAGGGCTCTTCAGCTGCTGACCTGCTTGGCCCATGGGTCCTGTCCACAGCACACACCATATGTGCCTGAGAGGTGACAGGGTAGGTAGGACAGAGCATGCTGCTGACCTACATCCTGCTGCTGCCAGCCAGTCAGCAGCTCAAGCTCCTGCACTGCTCTGACCCTGAATGTTATAAAACATGCAGCAACAGAGGACCTTCAATGGCATGGGTGGCCCTGGCCTAAACATCCCAGTGCAAAGCAGCTTGGCTGGGTTTTAGTTTCCAGCTTCCAACCCCCTGAAGAGCAGCAGCTTGGAAGGGTGGCAGTGCCCACTCAGAGGTCAGCTAAGTGCAGCTCAGAGAGAGCAGAGCCTTGGCCAGGTGCACAAAGCCAGACCCTAAACCAGCACAGGGACCTTGTCCTGGTAGGCATAAATCCTGCCAGGCTGGTTTAAACCCTTGCTCAGTCCTCCTTCTGTTCAGGGTCTGGAAGTTGAAGTAGATTGAGCTAAGCAAAGCGAAGCCCTGGCGCTGGGAGCTCAGCACTGTGTCAGGTGTCTGGTGCAGCCCCTCAGTGTGCCTGTGTGGTCACACGAGGCATGGAGCTTTGAATGCATTGGGCAGAACAAGGATGCTAAATGCCTCTTGGCCAGTTCCGCTTTCAAATTGGTCTATTTAAGGGGGGAGGATTTAGAAGCCGCTGTGTTTCCGACGCAGCCCTCTCCGACGCAGCCCTCTCCGACGCAGCCCTCTCCGACGCAGCCCTCTCCGACGCAGCCCTCTCCGACGCAGCCCTCTCCGACGCAGCCCTCTCCGACGCAGCCCTCTCCGACGCAGCCCTCTCCGACGCAGCCCTCTCCGACGCAGCCCTCTCCGACGCAGCCCTCTCCGACGCAGCCCTCTCCGACGCAGCCCTCTCCGACGCAGCCCTCTCCGACGCAGCCCTCTCCGACGCAGCCCTCTCCGACGCAGCCCTCTCCGACGCAGCCCTCTCCGACGCAGCCCTCTCCGACGCAGCCCTCTCCGACGCAGCCCTCTCCGACGCAGCCCTTCCGACGCAGCCCTCTCCGACGCAGCCCTTCCGACGCAGCCCTCTCCGACGCAGCCCTTCCGACGCAGCCCTCTCCGACGCAGCCCTTCCGACGCAGCCCTCTTGACACAGCTGTCCTCAGAGATGTCTCTCTGCAGCCCCCGTTAGCGGCTCATTACCTGGGAATCGCCGTGGCCACGTTTGCAGCTTACACTGGCTCTACAGCAACTCTCTCTCTCTGCCCCCTGCCTGGAACACTTTGTATTTTACCGCGGGATCATTGTCGTGAGTTTGGAAGCGTTTTCATACGAGGAACTTGCTCAGGGACCATTTATCACGAGTACCATGTGCTGGGGTTGATGCTGAGCCTCTGGAGCACAGTTAGAAGTTCTTCCTGTTTCATGTTCCTATTTTCTCAAGTTCTGATTGTTTAAACTGTTTAATTCTGTGTTAATAAATATCCTTTGTGCCAACATTTCCTGTCGACCGAAAATTCAAAGAATCTGAGGGATTTTCCCCCGAATTTTTGAATATTAATTTAAAAAATAATATTCAGAGATATTAATATTCATAACCGGATATTAATATCTCATCACAGACCTGAACCCCCTGAAGAGCTGCTGGAGCCAGAACTCGAATCAGAGAGGATTCTCCTCCTGATTGCAACCTCCCCACAGGTTCCTAAAGGAGTCACCTCCTGCTTCCACACACGGCTCAGTGCCTATTTGTCTTTAAGCAGCTGTCTCAGCTTGCTCCCTTGGCTCGAAGGGGAGTCTGAATTTGCCCCAGGAGCCAAGGGCTGCCACAGGAAGGCTGCTGGCCCACGCTGTGGAGCAGCCAAAGTGGAACAAGCAGCAAGCTCTGCTTGGGGGAGAGGTTATCTGGCTCCTGGAGGCCTCTGTGCAAAGCCTGGACTGGTCTCAAACACTGCCTTGTGTGTGGAGCTGCTGCTGTCTCTTCCTTCCCACCTGCCCTTGCCCCAGGTTTGCTGCCCAGTTCCTTTTAAAGTGAAAATTTCGGCCCTAGATGGAAAGTGCTGAGGTTTAAACAAGTGTCCTCTCAGCTCAGAGCTTCAAAAGGACTTCTTCTACCTTACACAGTGCACACAGACAAGAAGAAAGAGTGAAAAAGACTCAATGAAAGTAAAAGACTTCAAAGCATTCCCACATCATCCATGGGGCATGGCCTCAGCACAGAGAGCCATGGCTGAGTGCCACCTTCCTACCTCTGTGCACACCAAGGGATACACTGCAGCTCAGAGAGCACAAAGTACTCCTGGGGAGATTCCAGGTGGACTCCAGAAGAAAAATTTGTCATCAGGAGAACAGTTAGGGATTGGAATCATAGAATCAGTCAGGGCTGGAAGAGACCACAAGGAGCAGCCAGCTCCAACCCCCTGCCATGCCCAGGGACACCTCACACTAGCTCAGGCTGCCCACAGCCTCATCCAACTGGCCTTAAACACCTCCAGGGATGAGGCTTCCACCACCTCCCTGGGCAACCCCTCCCAGGCTCTCACCACCCTCATGCTCAACAACTTCTTCCTCACCTCCAGTCTGACTCTCTCCATTTCCAGCTTGGTTCCATTCCCCCCAGTCCTATCCCTACCTGACAGCCTCAAAAGTCCCTCCCCAGCTTTCTTGTAGCCCCCTTCAGATCCTGCAAGGCCACAAGAAGGTCCCCTGGGAGCCTTCTCCTCTCCAGCCTGCACAGCCCCAACTGCCTCAGTCTCTGCTCACAGCAGAGCAGCTCCAGCCCTCTGAGCACCTCCCAAGGGAGGCAGCAGAGTCCCCTGCCCTGGGTGGTTTCAAGATTTGCCTTGCCAGGGTGCTGGGGCAGCTCATTTCAACCCCACCCAGAATGGGTGGAGCAGATGATCCTTGGGGGGATCCCTTCCAACCTGGCATTCTGGGATGCTGTGAGTCACAAGCAAAGCAGACTCCAAATAAATCCTTGCCCCTTATTCCCCACACTGGATTTTGTGAGGCTCTTGGCACTGGAGACAAAGTCAGTGGTCAGCACTGCTGGGAAACTGAAAAACCCAGGCTATGGCCCTGGTAAGCTCTGGGTAAATATGCTGACAATATTAAGGGGAAAAAAAAAATCCAATCCAAACCAACCCTCTTGCTCTGCTAGGAGCTGGTGGCAGAGTGTTTAAGTGAGCAGAGACAAGAAATGTCACTGTGATGGTTCTCATGCCTGCATGGCTGCTAACAGCCTGACAGCACCCATCAATTAAAAGCTATTCCCAGCTGCACCAGGGATGGCCACAGCAGACTCTGCAGCTATTTCTGGCACATTGCAAATATGAAGTGGTTAAAAAAAAAAAGAAAAAGAAAAAAGCCATCAAAAAGTCCCAAGATATTATCTGTCTAATTATACCTTCAACAGAATCTTTGTGTCTTCCCTTCCTCAACCTGCACACTTCATAAACAACTGGCATCAGAGCATCTGAAGCTGGCACAGAGGTTCCACTCAATTTAGCACATCACAGGCTGCTTGTGAGCAATGTCTTCAAATACCTGCAGCAGTGCCTCAAAACAGCCACTTCTTTGCACTGAACTCCCCCTGTGCCCAGCCCTACACCAGTCTCTTCAACTGAAATGCCAGCTGAGGCTGGAGGGCAGCTCTGCCAGCTCTGCAGATGTATGAAATTCCACTCATCTGCAGAGGGAGGTCTTGAACAGAGAGGAAAGAGGGCCTGGGCAGCAGCACACTTGACACTGGTAGGTCTGTTCACAGGCTCCCAGTGTGCAGGCTACAGGGGAAAAGAATTGCTGGAGCTAAGCATTAATGACAAAGAGTCACAGAGTTGTTTGGGTTGGAAGAGACCTCTGAGACCACTGAGTCCAAGCCTCTACCCAACCCCACCTTGGCCACTGAACCGTGGCCCCAAGTGCCATGGCCACAGGCTTCTTGAACCCCTCCAGGGAGGGGACATCCATAACCTCCCTGGGCAACCTCTTTCAGTGCCTCCCCACCCTCGCTGGAAAGAATTTCTTCCTCATCTCCACTCTGTACCTCCCCTCTTCCAACTTCATTCCACATGCTGGATCAGAGCCACATTGCACTCTGCAGTCAGACTTCAAAGTCTGGATAAACAAATTAAAATAAACCTCAAAACTAGAATTTGATGCAGTCCCCACTCACCATCCTGATCAAGAAAGGTTTCAACCGGAGCACAAAAGCAGAAGGTATCAGTAAGGAGCTGTGGATGCTCCACTCACACTCCTGTTGAGACAGGAGAAGCCTGTCTCTGCAGATATTCCCTCTTCACTTGTTCAATGGGAACAAAGGCACTTCACTCTACCTCCCCACTTAGCTTCCACTCTCTTTATGCCAGCAATTTCCTTCTCTCCACACAGAAGCTGCAGTCCAAAAGCTCTCCTGTTACAGCAGCAGTAGTGGAAGCAGTGGAGGATTTCTGAACAGCAGATTTATTTAATAGATGTTCTCTGAGCAATGCTCCTACACACCAGCCTCATCTGCTGTGTAACAGCCACCAGAAGCCATGCTCAGAGCAGCTGAGAGGTACAAATTGGTTGTGTGACACAGGTTGGGATGAAGGCAAAATAAAGGCAGGCTGGGGAGGGACTGTTCAGAAGGGCTTGTGGGGATAGGATGAGAGGCAATGGCTTGGAACTGGAGCAGGGCAGAGTTAGGTTGGACATCAGGAGGTGAGACACTGGCACAGGTTGCCCAGGGCTGTGGTTGAGGCTCCATCCCTGCAGACACTCACAATCAGACTTGATGTGGCCCTGGGCAGCCCTGGGGACCTCAGAGCTGCCTTCCAATACCTGAAGGGATCCTACAGGAAGGCTGCAGAGAGACTTTTCATGAGGGTGTCTAGAGGCAGGCCAAGGGGGAATGGTTTGAAGCTGAGCAAGAGCAGGGTTAGAGTGGAGCTGAGGAAGAAGTTCTTCAGTGTGAGGGTGCTGAGACTTTGGAACAGGCTGCCCAGGGGGGTTGTGGCTGCCTCCTCCCTGTGGGGGTCTAAAGCCAGGTTGGATGAAACCTTGAGCAGCTGAGTCTAGTTGAGAGGTGTCCCTGCCCATGGCAGGGGGTTGGAGTAGATGATGACATTCAAGCTCAGCCTTGCTGTGGCCCTGGGCAGCCTGCTGCAGTTGGAGCTGTCCCTGCTGCCTGCAGGGGGGTGGCCAAGATGCCCTCTGAGGCTCCCTTCCAACCTGCTGCAATCTGTGACTCTGCAACCCCCCCTCAAAACCCCACTGCAATGCCCTCTAAATGCTGCAGTGGGGACTGAGCCTTTGGGAGCAGCTGTGTGAGGGTTGCTGGGCAGGGCTCTTAGCTCAGCAGATGCACCTCTGAAGGGTTGGCATCTCTCAGCACAGCTCAGAAGTTACTTAATCTTATCCACGTTCCAGGGAGTTAAAAGCAGTATTGAAAGGACAATAAAAGGAGAACCTGCTCCAGGTGAATCTACTCTGGGCTTGCACTAGATGACCTCCAGAGGTTCCTTACAACCCTTTTCATTCTGTAAGAGTAAATGATTCTAGCAGAACCCCACAGCAACTGCAGCACAGTAAGTGGTGGCTGCACTCATGCCCCCAAAAGTCACCTCAGTAAAGCCCAGCAGCAAGCAGCAGCCCTCAGCCTGGGCAGTTTCCATCTCAGGGAGGTCCTCTGCTCTCCTCCAGCAGCTCATGAGCACCCAAAAGGGGCTCTGAGAGCAACCCATGGCAGGCTGAATCAGGAGATCCTAGCAGAGACTACCCCCGACCCTCCTGAGCTAGGAGCAGATTCCTTCTTTATGGCTCTCAGACTTTGCAGGAAGTGCCCTGCCATGAGTTAATTGAGATGTTACAACTTCACCACGCAGAAAAATCAGAGACCTGGAAGTGTTCCTTGCTCATTAACCTGCTGGGTAAGACCTTTTTTGTTCTGAGGAATCAATAATCTGCCTTTGTTCAACTCCCCACCCAGTTAGCTCCAGCTCCAAAGCTACCAGGACCGTGGTGAACCAGCAGCAGCTTGCTGCTTTTAAGTCGCAGCAAGGCAGAGAGTGAGCACGAGAGGCACATCCCCATCTGTGCAGACTGCAGAGGCAGTGCTTCCTGCCACCCTTGTTAACTTTGATTTAGCTCACAAATCACTGCAGAGACAAACTCATCCTCAGGCCGCGCACAGCGGAGCTCTGCCGCGCTCGGCCCAGCGGCTGCAGATCTAAGAGCTCCCTGGTTTGGATTCACAGATGGCATCAGGTTGGAAGAGAGCCCCAAAGGGCATCTTCCCCAACTCCCCTGCAGGCAGCAGGGACAGCTCCAACTAGATCAATCTGCCCAGGGCCACATCAAGTCTGATCTTGAATGTCTGCAGGGATGGAGCCTCAACCACAGCCCTGGGCAGCCTGTGCCAGTGTCTCACCACCCTCCCTGTGCAGAGCTTCCTCCTGATGTCCAACCTAAACCTCCCCTGCTGCAGTTCCAAACCACTGCCTTTCATCCCATCACCACAGGCCCTTCTAAACAATCCCTCCACAGCCTTCCCATAGGTCCCCTTCAGACACTGAAATGCAGCTCTAAGGAGCTCTAAGCCCTGGAGCCTTTTCCAAGCTGAACAGCCTCAATTCTTCCAACCTGTCCTCACAGGAGAAGTGCTCCAGCCCTCTGATCACCACAGATGATGTCTATTGCCCTTGCAGTCCTTGATGAGAGGTCATCTTCGCTCCAGACTTGGAATGAAGATAATGAAACAGGTCTTCAAAAGATTGCAGCACACTGCAAACCCATCTGTTTGTTTCAGTGACAAACAGTCACCAGAACAGGGGACAAAAACAAGGCAAAGGCAGGTGCTAAGTGATTGGAAGTGAAATTAGAGCAGCACTTTGACAACCCAAATTTTCCCTTTTCCCAGCATTCATCCTTTAGAGGGATGAAATTAACATTGCTCTCCCCAAGCCCTCAGGTAAAGCCACAGCAGGAATCCTGCAGTGGGCAGACAGATGAGAGCAGGAGTTCTCTGGGGGGGGTTACACTCTGCATAGTCTAGCAGAGGCTATCAGCATGCACCATATGGTTAAAAGAGTCACTCCTTTGCTACAGGGAATACAGAACTTGCTGCAGGCTGCCATTCAGGAGACCACAACCACCAGGTAAGGCACTACAGAGTGCACTCAGTACATTGCTTGGTTGCCCAAACCAAGTTCTTTCTATCAGTTCCACTGAAAAAAAATTAATTTGCTTCCTGGAACAAAAAAGGATGCACAGAAATCTGTTTATATTAATTACTCACAGAAACATTTCTATTCATTAATAATTCAATTAGTGCACTCCTGTAGCTCATAAGGGAAATTGTGTCCTGGGCTGCATCTAGGGGACTGTGGGCAGCAGGGCAAGAGAGGGGATTCTGCCCCTTGGCTCTGCTCTGCTGTGACCTCACCTCCAATACTGTGTCCAGTTCTGCTGTCCCCAGCATCAGAAGGGCACAGAGCTGCTGGAGTGAGGCCAGAGGAGGCCACAAAGATGCTCCAAGGGCTGCAGCAGCTCTGCTGTGAGCACAGGCTGAGGGGGCTGGGGGGGGTGCAGCCTGCAGAGAAGAAGATTCTGGGGGGACCTTAGAGATGGCTTCCAATAGCTGAAGGGATCCTGCAGGAAGGCTGCAGAGGGACTTTTCCTGAGGGTGCCCAGAGACAGGCCAAGGGGGAATGGTTTGAAGCTGAGGCAGAGCAGGGTTAGAGTGAAGCTGAGGAAGTTCTTCAGTACCAGGATGGTGAGGCTCTGCAAGAGGTTTGCTGCATGCCCTTGGGCCAGTGTCTTCTCTCCAGTGACCAACACAGAGAGCATTACTCAGAGTGCTTCCTTGGGAAGATGAAGAGGTCTGTAGCACCTGAGCAGCCACAGCCAAGCTGCCAAGACAGCAGAACAAGAACTGCCCAAGGGCAAAGTGTCCCTTGTCAGAAGTCTGTGCAGATGACCTTACCGCAATGTGAGCTCTTCCCACTGCCAGAGCTGGTGACTGCTTGTGAGCACTGCCAGTGGCTTTGACTTTAGTATAGATGTATTTTTTCCCCTTACTTTTGAAACTTGCCTTCTGTGTGCTCTTCACCTCTCTAACAGTTTCTTTTCCAGATTCTCAGAGGAGATCAATCTGCCTCTCTTCCGCTCAGCCTCCTCGCCTGACGTGAACTGTGTCACCGGAGCAGATTGCTCCCCGCTCGCCTGGCGCTCTGCACTTCCAAGTTTTTGATCAGATCAGAAATCCTGAGGCACAGGATTTGGGCTGGAGCTCAACAGACTGTGACAGCACTCAGAGACAGGCAGCAGACACCAAGTTTACTTTCTGTCGATAAAAATCCCCCTGCCAGCTTCAGGCAGCAGCAGGTGTGGGGCCGGCGCTGCTTATACCTTCTGTAGTTAAAGAAGGCTCTGGGGGGGACCTTAGAGCTGCCCTCCAATAGCTGAAGGGATCCTACAGGAAGGCTGCAGAGGAACTTTCCATAAGGCTGTCTAGAGACAGCACAAGGGGAATGGTTGGAAGCTGAGGGACTGGTTAGAGATGAGGAACAAATTCTTTACCATGAGGGTTTTGAGAGTCTGGAACAGGTTGCCCAGAGAGCTGGCAGAGGACACACTCAAGATCAGGCTTGATGGGGCTCTGAGCATGTCCCTGCTTACTGCAGGGAGGTTGCACCAGATGACCTTTGGAGGTCCTTCCAAGCCACTGCATTCTATGATTCTGCTCTAAGTTGCCAGGGAACACCAAGCCCTGCCCAGGGAGGACTAACTGCATGTGTCCATCCCGGCTGGGGCTCGCTGGCCTGAAAGCAGTTTGGCAGAGGAAGACTCGAGGGTCCTGGTGGAGGATCTGCACACAAGCCAGCAATGTCACCTTGCAGCAAGCAGGCCAAGAGCATCCTGTGCTGCAGCCAGTCTGTCATTTCATGAACTCCCACCTGTTTGATGAGGGCTCCCCTGCAGCAGCTGAGTGGCAAATCAAGCCAAGGCATGGGAGCAGCTGATGGATCCAGCAGCCTCACAAAGGCACCTCGCAGCTCCTGGGCTGAGCACAGTGATGGATGGCAACAGTTGATAGCATTGCTGCTTGGTGCAGCAATTACAGCTGCACAGCAGTCACATTTGCAAGGAAACGACCAGAATTAGCCACAGTTCAGATGAACTTTCTGCCCCATCAATCAGTGAAGTGCCATTAACAGCCCATTCCCAGCTTTAGGTTGTTTATAGCAGCCGAGGCTGGGTGCAGCCACGGCAGAGCCTGCAGCCTGCTAAAGACTCTCACTCGACTGGATTAGACTTGAGTTCAAGAGGGCTTTGCTTGGAAGAGTCTAACAGCCACTAACTCTGTAAGCTGACAGCTTCTCACTTGCAAGGTGAGGGAGGTTACTCTGCCCCTCTGCTCTCCTAAGAGCCCACCTGGAGTACTGTGTGAGGAGCAATGGGCAGAAGCAGGATGACTCTATGAAGGGAGATAGGCTCCTAGCAAGTGCTTGCTCACCCTTCTACCACTTCTGCAGGTCCTCACCCACTCACACAAAGCAGGTTTTCAGCAGTCAGGCACTCACTCACTCACTCATGGAATTGTTTCAGTTGGAAAAGCCCTCTAAGATCAACCTAAGACCCCCATGGCCATTGCTGACTGCTTTGAAACTTCCTTCATAGAATCACAGAACTGTTTTGGTTGGAGAAGATCTTTAACACCTCTGAGATCAAGTCCAAACATCAACCTAACACCACCACAGCCATTAAACCATGGTCCCAGGTGCCATGTCCACACATTTCTTGAACCCCTTCAGGCATGGGGACTCCACCACCCCCCTGGGCAGCCTGTGCCAATCCCTGACCACTCTTGCAGCAAAGGAATTTTTCCTCATCTCCAACCTAACCCTCCCCTGACACAACTTCAGGCCATTTCCTCTCCTGTATCACCTGTTAACAAGGAGAAGAGCCCAACCCCACCTCATTGGAACCTCCTTTCAGGGAGCTGTAGAGAGCAATGAGGTCTCCCCTCACTCTTCTCCAGCCCAAACAACCTCAGCTGCTCCTCATTTAATTTTCCCTTCTCTTTGACTTTCTTTAAGCCTCCAGAAATCCCAGTGTGGCTTTGCAAAAGCCAAGGGGCATTTGTTAAGTCACAAGAAACATCTGTGACTAGGCAAAAAAAAAAACCAACCAACCCAGAAAGAAAGACTCCTCTCTGAGTGCTGCCCTCCCATCCCTGTTTGGAGCACAGGGCAGCACTCCAGGATCGATGATGTTAATTTATTCTGTTACATTACAGAGGGAACAACCTGACTGCAAAAAAATCCCTTCATGCCAGCTTCCAGCCTGAAGCACTTTTATTTTTCCCCCTTTTAAGAACAGCTGAGTTATCAAAACCAGGTTTTTCTAACAGGGAAAAAAAAAAGCCACAAGCTAAGCCACATTATTATAATTGAAGCAATTAATTACTTTTATGCTTTCCTTTTTTTTTTTTTCTTTTAAGGGAGATCTTTAATGCAGGTAATTCTGACTAAGAGAGCTAATTTGAGCTGCTCCATCACTTAAAAGATGATGATAAAAATTAATTTAGAGAGTGCAGGGATAAAGGGATAAAGCCAAGCACTCAGTGAGGGGTATTTCCCCCCTGCTCCATTTGGGAATCAGAGAATGACTCAGGCTGGAGGGGACCTCAGGGATCCTACTCCAATGCCCCTGCCATGGGCAGGGACAGCTCTCAGCTAGACTCAGCTGCTCAAGGCTCATCCAAAACAACCCCAGGGAGGAGGCAGCCACAGCCTCCCTGGGCAGCCTGCTCCAGACTCTCACTACCCTCACACTGAACTTCTTCCTCAGCTCCACTCTAACCCTGCTCTGCCTCAGCTTCAAACCATTCCCCCTTGGTCTGTCTCAGACACTCTCATGCGAAGTCTCTCTGCAGCCTTCCTGCAGGATCCCTTCAGGCACTGGCAGCAGCTCTGAGGTCCCCTTGGAGCCTTCTCCAGGCTGCACCCCCCCAGCTCCCTCAGCCTGTGCTCACAGCAGAGCTGCTGCAGCCCTTGGCTCATCTTCGTGGCCTCCTCTGGAGGGAAGCATCAATCCAGCATGGCTATTTAAAAGTCTGGAGGAGGTTGATCAAGTTTTCAGGCCACTGGGAAATGGGAACTTGGAACAGTGTCCTGGCTCCTAGCAAGTCATGGGGGCAGGGAAGCAGCTGCCTGCATTTCACCCTGTTGGATTTCTGGGAGGCAGGAACCACCCTTCACACAGAGCCACATCAGTGCAGCACCACTACCTTCTAGTTTTCCAGATTCTGGGAAAATTCCAGCTTACTGTGGCCATGAAGGCAGTGATCAGACATGAGCTGTTGACATCATTTAGTCTGTTACTAATCCTCTGCTACCTACTGATGCTCTGGCATCCTCCTGATCTCTGCTATAAATCCAGCCACAAGAAGTCCCTGTGAGAAAGAACCAAAACATCTCTCTTGTAAAGCAGCCAAAACTGTCAAAACCAAACTCAGCAGGAGCTAAAGGCATCATGACCTGCCAGGACAACACAAAACACCACCAAGAAGCAGCAGCAAAATGCAGAACCACAGAATTGTTTTGGTTGGAAGAGACCTCTAAGATCACCAAGCCCAACCACTAACTCAGTAGTGCCAGAGAACCACTAAACCATGTCCTTCCCTACCACATCTCCATGGCTTTTCAATCCCTTCAGGGGTGGTGACTTCACTTCCCTGGGCAGCCTCTTCCAGGACTTCCAATCCTTTGGGGGAAGAAATTGTTCCTCCTGCCCTATTCGTGTAGCCAGATGAAACCAAATCCACAATTTCCTTCCCCCTGTCTGGGCTTTGGGCAGGTTGATTTGATCTTCTGTGCACAAGACATTAAAAGGTAAGATATTTAGATTAAGAGTCTGCATTTAACAACTGCCTTGCAGGCCAGGCTGGAGTCAAGCAGCTTGTGAGACAGAAAAATCCATGCCAAGCCCCACTGCTGGCAGCACCTCCCAGGGCAGGAGGGAAACCTCTGGATTTTGAAGCACAGGGAGGGGATTCTGCCCCTTTGCTCTGCCCTCATCAGACCCTACCTGCAGTCCTGTGTGCAGCTCTGGAGCCCCCAGCACAGGAAGGACATGGAAGTGTTGGAGCCAGTACAGAGAAGGCCACCAAGATGCTGAGAGGGCTGCAGCAGCTCTGCTGTGAGGAAAGGCTGAGAGAGTTGGGGCTCTGCAGCCTGGAGAGGAGAAGGCTTCCAGGAGAGCTTGGAGTGGCCTTGCAGGATCTGAAGGGGCTTCAGGAGGGCTGGGGAGGGACTACTGACAAGGTCTGGTAAGGCCAGGAGGAGGAGGAATGGGTTTGAACTGGCAGAGGGGAGATTGAAAGCGGATGTTAGAAGTTGTTTGCAGTAAGAGTGGTGAGACACTGGCACAGGTTGCCCATCTTCAATCACATTCTGTGCTTCTGTGCTCCACAACCTTCCTGGAGGTGTTCAGGACCAGGCTGGATGAGTCCTTGAGTGACCTGTTCTAGTGAGAGGTGTCCCTGCCTATGGCAGGGGGTTGGAGCTGGCTGAGCTTTGAGGTCCCTTCCAACCTAACCCATTCTATGATTCTAGGAGGCAGAGCCAACAAGGTGCACATATTAAAAAAACCCCAAAACAATAAAAAGCATTAAAAAAAAGGAAATAACCAATTTCCCCACATTACCCTTAGCAGCCAAATGTCTCCTAGAGCAGCCTCTGCATGGAAATTTCTTCCCTGGCTTTCATGCCTTTGACTATTTCTAGAGCTGAGCGAAAAGATGAGCTTGGAGGACCTGAAAATTGTCAGAAAGCTATAACTGACACTTCAAACCATGCTAAATGCAATTCTTCCAACCTTAATGAATTAGAATAGAATGCAAATTAGCAGGGAGTTGCACTTTAATTGCAGAACATGAGATACCTCAGCATCAGGCATCCACCAAATCAATTTGAACAAGAGAGGAGCGTGGCGCCCAAATGGAGCTCTCAGCTGTGACTCCCACCTGCAGCACACACCAGGCAGGAGCTGCAGAACCCGAAGGCAGGTGAAGCAGCACCTGCTTGCAGATGGAAAGCAGCTGCAGCCAACCTGGGGAGGGAAAACCCAGCAGGCAAAAAGGATCATTTCAGATAGGTGACATCTGAAACCAAAGCGCTCCCAATCCTTAACGCCGCTCGCAAGTGTAGGAGAGCAGCAGCGAATGGGCCCCACAAAGGAAGCCCAGAAGAAAGAGGTGTTTGAAAGTGCTGCACCAGCTGCGGGAATGTCTCAGCTCCTTGGCTTTGAAGTTGTAGATAAGGCTGAGCAGTGTAGAGCAGGGCTGCTATCAGCTCCGGCAGACAGATCCTGACACAAGAACACAACTCCCTCAGCACCCTGCGCACCGCGGCAGAGGCAGACCCCTCTGTGCAGCCTCAAGCAGCTGAAACGGTGGCAGTGCCACACAGGAAATGCCAGGAGTTAGGTTTCTGAACAGGAGGAAACACAAGGGGAAGGCAGAGACATCTTCTAGAAGCACCTCTAAGTGATCTCCACCTGTCCAAGTCCTGCCTTATGCTGGCAAAGCTTCAGCGTCCTGCTGCCAGAGCAGAGGAGGCAGAACCACAGACACCCCCAGGCTGGCACAGCCTCTCAGGACTACCAAGGCCAACCCAGAACCCTGCTCTGCAAGATTCACCTTAAACCACAGCCCCAAGCACCACATCCAAACCACCCTGAACCACACCCAGGCTGGGGGACTCCACCACCTCCCTGGGCAGCCTGTGCCAATCCCTGCCCAGGCCTGCCCTTCCCTACCACAAATATGTGCTAAGCTCTGGACCACCTTTAAACACCTTCTTAGCTGTCTTGCAGAACACCCCAGTTACTCCAGCCACTGCAAAGCCTGCCAAGGAGCCCTAGGACAGTCTGCAGCACTGCTCTGCAGAAGCTGCTGTCTACAAAGCTGAACCTCAAAACAGCACTTGAGATGCTCCCGGATCGTTTGCACCCCCCAGGGAAGCCATCAGCTCTGCCCCCCAGCTGCCAGCAGGAACCCAACTACTCCCAGTAGTGAGGCAGCTGCCTGCCATCAGGGAGGAAGCAGCTCACTGACCTACAAATTCCTGTTCTTCATGCTGCAGAGCCACATTAAATCAGGGCCTGAAGCACTGTGCAGCAAGCTACAAAGGCTGCTGCCTCCCAGGGAGCTGAGGCAGGCTGGGGGCAGCGAGGGACCAGCAGCCCAGCACCGGCAGGACCTGAAGCTGCCTGCCTCAGCTGGGATGCTCTGGCTCCTGGCAAAGCTCTCCAGCACCTTGTCTCCAGAGAATGCACCTTCTGAGAGAAAGGCTGCTGCAGGAAGACTGATTCCCACTGAAGCAGCATTTCCCTGCTTTCAAGCTGAACTTGTTTCCAAGTAGAAGCACTGCAAATGCTTTAGGAAAAAAAGAAAAAGAACAAACTGTAACTGAAGCAGGCAAAAGAAGCAGATCCCAATAAAGATGTAGCTGACATTGAAACAGAGATTTCAAAAGCCACTTTGCAGACTTTTTCCCCCCTCCTCCCATTATTATTCTTTCCCACTCCTATGGAAAAACCTCACCATGGAAGAAGAAAACATCTGGATACTGCAGATAAAGCAGTCACTACTTAACTGGCTCTTACAATAAGGAAACTTCATTCATTGCACTGGAAAAGCAAAAGAAACTTCCACACTTGCATTACCTTTAACTAGTGAAGTTATTTCAAGACACAATCACCCTCGAGCCTTCAGCCCCACGCATGCAGCAGGGCAGGATAATGCTTGGCAACTTGCAAACAACAGCAACTGCTGCCTGGAGAAAAAGAAACAAACTCCACATGCAAAAGGAAGTGGCAAGTGTGAGCTGAAGATCACTTCCAAGCAGCCAGCAGGCAACCTGTTCCAGCAGATCCCTGCGAAGGGCTGCGGCTGCTGGGGGGCACAAGTGGAGAGCAGGAGGGAGGAGTCCTGCAGCAGTCAGTGGGATGCAAAGTGTGTGAGGAGAGAAAGATCCCTGCAAGGCAAGGGAGAGAGAGATCCCCGCACAAGGATCCCACTGAGCCGTGCAGCAGCAGCGGCGCCAGGACTGGCGAGCTGCAGGAGCCGGCAGGAGGAGCATCCTCGGCTCAGTGGCAGTGCACTGGAGCCTGATTCCCAAGCCCTTCGGAGCCAAAGTCTCTCCAGTGACTTCAACAGACACCAACTGAGGCCTGAGATGAAAACAGAAGCTGAAAGCTCCAAGACAGCTACCCAAGGATCAGAAGCTGCTTTGATATCAAGCAGGTTGGTTCATTAGAAGCACAGACAGAGAACAGCTTTGCCACCAACCAGCACAGTCACCATCAGCCAGAGTGACCTTCAAGAACACAGCAGCACAAGCTAAGAGATTCTCCTGGCCAGTGGTGGGAAATGACTGGCATCAAGAGGGGAGCACAAAGCAGATCTCACATAGGAGCACTTTAATGAGCATTAGAAAGCACTTAGCAGGCACCAGGGGTGATGGGGAGGGAAGGGTCACCTGCAGGTAATGATGAGGAAAGAACTGAAGTCGGCACAGTGAAGAGGAGCTCCTGAAACACTTCCTTCAGCCTTTCTTCCCTCTAACTCAACCCTCTGCAGAAACACAGCAACAAGGGAGAGCTTTGAAAATGCTCTTCCAGAAAGGGCTGATGTCCAAAAGGAGTCTCCTGAGCTCAGCTCCAGACAGGAAAACATTACAGGATGAAGCAGAGGTCCTCAATGCTGCTCCCAGGCTCACTCCAGCAGATGGTCTCTTGTTTTCATCCATGCTCAACATCCCTGCCACAGCACTTCTGAAACTGAGCAAGGCCAGGCTGGATGAGACCTTCAGCAAGCTGGGCTAGTGAGAGGTGTCCTTGCCCATGGCAGGGAGGCTGGAACTGGATGAGGCACTGAGTGCCATGGTCTGGTTGATTGGCTAGGGCTGGGTGATAGGTTGGACTGAGTGATCTTGGAGGTCTCTTCCAACCTGCTTGATTCTATGACTCTGTGATCAAGGTCCCTTTCCAGCCCCAAACCAATCTATGACTCTATAAAAGATGACTCTGAAATAAGGTTATGGAGGGCAATTGGGTTAATTGCTGCACTAAAACCTAATACAAGACTAAAGAACGACCCCAAAGGTTGTGATCCTTTACATCCTGGAGTAGTTTTTGATCTGAAAACCACCAAACTGCAAGGAGCTCCTGCCCTAAACCCCCAGTCCACACCAGTTTGGGCCCTGCCAGTCTGCCACATACAGTTGCAAAATGCAACACAGCTATAAAAGAGATTTGGGAAGTCTCACTACTGAAGAGGTCCTTTACATCTCAAGGCAAATCTCCCATCTGAAGTGAGAAACATCTAATGAACCTTCAGAACCTGCCAGCCAGCCTGTCACAGGCAGACAAATGAGATCCTCCTTAGTTTATCTAATGGAACTCATTCCCATGGCAGGACCAGAGGTTTCCAAGGAGTTTCACTGGTGGAATTCAGCCTCACCCACCTTAGCCATGCAGCACCAAACACCCTTCTAGGGGGTAAGGCTCTTACTGGCTGCTTGCCTGTTCAGCAGAGAAGCTCAACCTCCAAGTGTCCCTTGAAGTGTCTTTGAAGTTCTATTTTCAAACTCAACAGCACAAACCAAACTTTCTGAGATCTCCACAGCTTTGAAGATCCCTGCTCTAGAAGGACACCCCTGGCTGTGGCTCTGCATCAGCTGAGAACAAGGCTCCTGTCTTTTACCTTTGTCTGTCTCAGCTCTATTGGAGTGACTGCAGAAACTTCCTTTGCTAAAAATCCACATTGCAGCCAGCACAAAACGTACCAAATTGTCACCAATTCCCCTGAACACTCACACTGGGGTCTCAGCCATTGCCTGCCCACAGCAGCACAATGCTTTCATCACCAGACAATCAGAGAATTCTTTGGGGTGGAAGAGATCTTCAAGTTCAACCTTTAAACTAAAACCACCACAGTGAGCAAACCACAGAATCCTTGGAACCAGTCAGGGCTGGAAGGGACCACAAGGAGCAGTCAGTTCCAACCCCCTGCCATGCCCAGGGACACCTCACACTAGCTCAGGCTGCCCACAGCCTCATCCAGCCTGGCCTTAAACCCCTCCAGGGATGAGGCTTCCACCCCCTCCCTGGGCAACCCCTGCCAGGCTCTCACCCCCCTCCTGCTCAACAACTTCTTCCTCACCTCCACTCTGACTCTCCCCATTTCCAGCTTGGTTCCATCCCCCCCAGTCCTATCCCTACCTGACAGCCTCAAAAGTCCCTCCCCAGCTTTCTTGTAGCCCCCTTCAGATGCTGCAAGGCCACAAGAACTTCTCCAGGGAGCCTCAGTCTGGAGAGGAGAATGTCCCCAGGTGCTGCATCCACACATGTCATGAACACCTCCAGCATGGTGACTCCAACACCTCCCTGGGCAGCCTGTTCCCATGCCTGACCATGCTTGCAGGAAAGGATTTTTTCCTAATATCCTCCTAAGTCACTGTGCCTGATATTAGATTCAGGTTCCAGCCCAGCTAGAGGAGACCTAAAGAGCTGACAGAAGTGCCCACATGGTCACTGTCTGCACATACAAGTGCACAACCATAGGGCATGCAGGAGGGGGGTGAGACACTGCAACAGGGTGCCCAGGGAGGTGGCAGAGTCACAGAATGTCAGGGGCTGGAAGAGACCTCAAAAGCTCATCCAGTCCAACCCCCTGGCAGAGCAGGAGCACCAAGAGCAGCCTGCTGGCTTGCAGTGCTCACTAGGGTTTGCTTCAAGGACACCTTTCATTTCCCAGCACCAAGCTGAACGAAGCAAAAGCAACCCTTAGCTGCCAGAGGTCTCACTGACCATTCCTCAGGCAATGTGATATGAAATCTCAACAGGTGAGTTCCTATCCTTTGCCATCCCAGCACTGAGTCCCTACTGAGAAGCACCACAGACATGAATGTGTCCCTTGCAGGAGACTCAGACACAGGTGTGCCCTGCTGACTCAGATGGTGGTTTTGTTTAATGCACAGAGCAGTTGGCATAGATAGATATATATATTTTTTTTTTCTTTTCTAGCTAACACAAGGCAGGCTCTTGTGACTGCTGAGATGGTGTTTTGGTCACCCAGACAAAGGAAATGGCTTTGCTCCATCCCCAGAGGCGTTTAAGGCCAGGCTGGATGTGGCTCTCAGCAGCCTGATCCAGCGTGAGGAGTCCCTGCCGGCGGCAGGGGGGTTGGGACTGAACGATCCTTGGGGATCTCTTCCAACCCTGACAATTCTATGAGCCAGACCTCTCCCAGCACAAAGCCAAACCTGACCCTCTTTGGAAGTGTGCTCAGAGTGCAGCCAAGCAAGCTCTGCCCAGCTCAGCCCTTCAGAGGGCACCTCGATGCTGGAGGTGTGAGAGAGGCACAGCCAGCGGCGCTCGGCTGCGGCACGCAGGCTCCTGCCGCCCCTGCAGCACTTCCCAGCCTGGCACTTCAGGCATTGCCCAAGAAACTTACCAAGGACTCACCGAGGAACATGCAGGAGATCAAAGAGAGTATTTTAAACAAAGTCAAACCTGCCCAAAGCTTCAGAGCACTCACAGAGCTATTAAAGAGAAGATGAGGCTGGGACACAGCTGCCACAGAGCAGGTTGAGTGCCACCAAGGACTGGCCTGGAGACCTCCTTATCACCAGACATGGTCATTGGATGTTTCAGGTGCTCAGCTTGAAATGTTTTGGTGATTTCAGCCTGGCTGAGCACCTCCAGGGATGCTCCCCATGAAGGAAGCTTTAAAGCAGGCACCACAACCCAGCCATAATCAGCAGATACTCCTGAGGAGTGTTAAATGAGGGATTTAGTCAGCTCTGAGCAGATACTGACACAAAGCACATGATCAACACAGCTCAGTCCCCTTAAGGACTGGAGCCCAAGCTGCTTGCAGAGATTTTCCTCTTTTACATGCATTTGCAGAGCAGAATTTCACTAATCCTGTGGGATGTCTCAGCTAGTACAGAACGAGGGGAAGAGAACCCAAGTCTGGAGACAATGGCACAAGAGCACAGCCATACTAAATGTCCTTGTCCCTGCCCACTGCATCCTTGCTCCATAAGAGACAGGTCATGGTCAGCATGGCCACTCCAGCTACTGAGCCACAGAGTGTCAGGGCTGGAAGGGACCTCCAAAGCTCAGCCACTCCAACCCCTGCCAGAGCAGGACCTTCTAGAGCAGACCACACAGGAACACATCCAGGCAGGGTTTGAATATCTCCAGAGAGGGAGACTCCAGAACCCCCCTGGGCAGCCTGTGCCAGGGCTCTGGCACCCTCACAGGGAAAGAAAATGTCCTCATGTTTCCATGGAACTTCCTATGCCTCCACATCCACCCAGTGCCCCTTGGCCTGGCATGGAACATCACCAAGAAGAAGAAACATCACAGCAGAAACAGGACAGCTGCTGCCATCCTTCCTATTTTTCACAGAATGGTTTGGGTTGGGAGGGACCCTGAAGATTACCTCCTTGGGAGAGACCCTGAAGATCACCTCCTTGGGAGGGACCTCGAAGATGACCTCATTGGGAAGGATCTTGAAGATCATCTCATTGGGAGCAACCTTGAAGCTCAGGCAATTCCAGCCCCCTGCCATGGGCAGGGACACCTCCCACCAGCCCAGCTTGCTCAAGGCCTTATCCAGCCTGGCCTTGAACACCTCCAGGGAGGCAGCAGCCACAACCTGTGCCAGTGTCTCCCCATCCTTTTCCTTCTGGCCTGGAGACCACCATCATCTCCTCCTTTCTCATCTGATCAGCTCTTTTCACACTGCTACTTTTATTCCCCCCTCCTGTTCTCTGCTCAGAAGAATTTTATTTCTCACTTGTCAAGGAAATCTAAGCCCAAGGTCCCATGACAGAAGCTGCAATAGCAGTTAAAAGAGCTGTAAATGTGTTATTTTATTAGTATGTCTGAAATAGCTACTCAACCTCTACTGCTCTGCTTGACGTATGGGTGCTGAACCCTCCAATGCCATTTTCCCTTCCAAGACTTATTGCAGGATTCACATCCAACAGGTCTGGGACCAACTGAAACTCCCAAAGTGATTCTCCAGGGAGCAGTTCTGTGTGTTGAGATCAATGTGTAGCTGCAGGCAAGAGGGGAAAGGGAACCAGGCTCATAAAACCCAACAAAACAACATCTGATTTTAAAGAGGGGAGGGCAAATGGCAGGGCAGGAGATGTTCACAGAGTCACAGACTGCACAGGGTTGGAAGGGAGCCTCAAAGGTCACCTTGTCCAATGCCCCTGCAGGCAGCAGGGACACCTCCAACTGGAGCAGGCTGCCCAGAGCCCCAGCAAGGCTCATCCAGGGATGGAGACTCAACCACCTCCCTGGGAAACCTGTTCCAGAGTTTCACCACCCTCACTGTGCAGAACTTCCTCCTGGTGTCCAACTTAAATCTGCCCTGCTCCAGTTTCCAACCATTGCCTCTCCTCCTGTCACCACAGGCCCCTCTGAACAGTCCCTCCTCAGCCTTCCTGTGGGTCCCTTTCATATATTGCAATGCAGCTCTAAGATCTCCTTTCCTCCTAACATCCAGTTTCAATCTCCCCTCTGCCACTTCAAATCCATTCCTCCTCATCCTGTCCTTACCAGACCTTGTCAATAGTCCCTCCCCAGCCCTCCTGTAGCCCCCTTCAGATCCTGCAAGGCCACTCCAAGGTCTCCTGGAAGCCTTCTCCTCTCCAGGCTGCAGAGCCCCAACTCTCTCAGCCTGTCCTCAGAGCAGAGGTTCTCCAGCCCTCTGAGCATCTTCATGGCATCCTTTGGACCCTCTCCATCAGGTCCATGTCCTCCCTGTGTTTGGGCTCCCATATCTGGACCCAGCCCTGCAGCTGAGGTCTCCCCAGAGCAGAGCAGAGGGGCAGGATCTCCTCTCTCCACCTCTGGCCATGCTGCTTTGGATGCTCCCAGGCTGCCCTTGGCCTTCTGTGCCCATTGCTGGCTCCTGCCCAGCTTCTCACCTTCCAGCACCCCCAGCCCTTTTCTGCAGGGCTGCTCTCAACCTCATCAGCCCTCAGCCTGGGCTGGTATCAAGGATTGCCCTGACCTATGAACAGACCTTGCACTTTGCCTTGTTGAACCCCATGAGATTCTCCTCATTTAAATCCAGGCCAAATCAAGTTCTCCTCTGCTCCTGCTCTCATAACTATCTCTAACTAGATAAGATTCCAGAGCTTGAAAATCCACAGGAACCTCTAACCCAGCTGCAATGCAGTTTTGTTTATTTGTGTACCTCACTGGATCAGACTCAAACCTATTTATAATGCTGAGGAAATGAAATATTTAGCTGCAAGCTACTTCAACAGAAGAGTTCCTTTGCCTCAAGTCTATCTGCCATATTACCAATAATTAAAGCTGGGCTTTCATAGACAGAGGGGGGGGGGGGAAATACAAAAAAGAAAGGGTTTAGCTCTGTTTTCAAGCTGAATCCTATCAACATGTTTAAAGAGGAGATATGAGCTCCACTGTTTTTCCCCCTATGGGCAAAAATTATTTAAAAAAATAGGAAAAATGAGTCATCTGAATTTAATTATGAGGCTCTGAGTTGTGAAGGCTGACTTTGAAAAAAAAAAAACCAACCCAAATTGAAAATAAGACTCTTTGTGATTCCACTTATGGGAACTGAGAAGTTTACTTCTCAAGAATACTAAATGAGCTCCCTTTGGATTGACTGGAGGGGGGGTGTGGGGGGTCTTATCTTGGCTGTGTGAGTTTCAGGGCACTATAAAAATGCAGGAGGAAGCTCAAAGAGCAGGAACAGCTTCTTCTACAAGCCCTGGATGAAGCTGCTGCCTGTGTGACCTGTGTTCAGCTCATTAACACAGAGCATCTCACCTGAGCTGCTCCATCAGCAGATCCAAACCAGAGTCCACTGCTGTCCCAGCCCTCAATGAAAGCACATTTGGAGGAGAAGGCATCATTAGAGGTGCAGCACTTGGGCTCTTGGTGCAGAAACAGGAAAGTAATTGCAGCATTATTCCATCTAACATGGCCCCAGACTGGTGTCTGTAACACATCAGCTACTTGCTAAAAGGGTCCTGTGCAGGTCCACATCCTACTGGAAGGTGAAGAGCTCCATTCCAGGATCTGAAGGGGGCTACAGGAGGGCTGGGGAGGGACTTTTGACAAGGTCTGGTAAGGCCAGGAGAGGAGGAGGAATAGGTTTGAAGTGGCAGGGGGGAGATTGAAACTGGATGTTAGGAAGAAGTTGTTTGCAGTGAGGGTGGTGAGAGACTGGCACAGGTTGAGGGTGGTGAGACACTGGCACAGGTTGAGGGTGGTGAGACACTGGCACAGGTTGCCCAGGGAGGTTGTGGAGCACAGAATCACCCAACGTGATCAAAGATCACGTTGGGTGATTCTGTGCCCCACAACCTCCCTGAAGGTCTTCTGTGCTCCACAACCTCCCTAGAGGTGTTCAGGACCAGGCTGGATGAGGCCTTGAGTGACCTGTACTAGTGGGAGGTGTCCCTGCCTACGGCAGGGGGTTGGAACTGGCTGAGCTTTGAGGTCCAACCTAAACCATTCCATGACTTGCCAAGACACTTCCCCTCTCTGAAGTGCCACAACTGTTCTCTATCTCTGGCTTAGTTCATTAATAGCTGCCAGATGAGGAAAGGCTGAGAGAGAGTTGGGAAGAGAAGGCTGAGGGGAGACCTCATCACCATGGACCACGATGTAAAGTTTGGCTACCAGGAGGATGGAGATTCCCTTTTTTACAAGGAATCCCATGGAAAAGGCAAGGTGGGATGGGGACAAGTCACTGCTGGGGAGGGTCTTGTTGGACTGCAGAAGAAAATGTTGCATGAGAGCAGTTAGGGATCAGAATCATCTCCCAAGGGAAGCAGTGGAGTGCCCTGCACTGGGCAGTTTAAGACTCACCTTGCCAGGGTGCTGGGCAAGCTCATTTCAACTGCACTATCACCTGAGAAAGCTTAGGACAGGTGATCCTTGGGGTCCCTTTCCCAGCCTGGCAATCTGGGATCCTATGAACTGAGTTAGTTATGTATGGATTTCCCAACAGGTTCACTCTGTCAGGCATTATTTTCTTTTTTTCTTTCCCCCTTCTGATGTGACAAGACTCACACAGCTGCACTGGCAGCCCCTCCAGGCTGAGTGATGTTTCTTACCCAGCTACATCCATCCTCACCACAGACCCTTGCTGCAAGCCCCAGAGTGGCTAGCACAAAAACCTGACTAGCAGTGCCCTAAAATATTAATGCCTGCTAATAAAACCCAGCCTTGTGTCATCAAACAGCAACATCTAATCCTCAGAGGGGTCCTGGGAGCAGTAAACAATTAGGAGATGGCAAATGGCAAATTCTCTCCCCCATCAACACATCCTAAACATTCCAAACCTGATCCCCTCTGTAATTGCCAGGCAAATATAAATTACTTGGGTGGATGTTACTTGGGGACTGCCACTGAATCCTCACATAAATCATCTTAACTTCCTGCTGATAATCCCAGGCAACACTTCATTATTTCAAATGCTTAATTCTTGCCTTCCAGAGGGATGTCAAGTTTAAGACCACTCCCCCCACATTGCTTTAACAGAATAATCATGGAGTGGTCTGGGTTGGAAGAGACATCCAAAGGTCATCTAAGTCCAACCCCCCTGCAGTCAGCAGGGACATCCTTCACCTTGTCAAGCCTGACCTTGAGTATCTCTCTTCTGGTTGGAAAAGACCTTAAAGATCATAGAATGGTTTAGGTTGGAAGGGACCTCAAAGCTCAGCCAGCTCCAACCCCCTGCCATAGGCAGGGACACCTCCCCCTCAAGGATGGCTCAAGGCCCCATCCAGCCTGGCCCTGAACACCTCAAGTCCAACCATCATCTAACTCTACCAAGTCTGCTGTTGGTCAGATTTCATGAGAGAACAGCTTTTGAGACATCCCATAATTCCTTCTTGTGCCTGCCTTAGTTTCCACAAGTGACTCCTCATCACAGGCTGTGCCATGAGAGTCACAGAATGGGAGGGGTTGGAAGGGACCTTTGGAGACCAAGTCCAACTCCCTGCCAGAGCAGGAACACCCAGAGCAGGTCACACAGGAATGCACCCAGGTGGGGTTTGAAAGTCTCCAGGGAAGGAGACTCCACAGCCTCCCTGGGCAGCCTGCTCAGGGCTCTGCATCCTCACACCAAAGAAGTTTCTCCTCCTGTTGAGGTGGAACCTCCTGGGTTCCAGTTTGTGCCCACTGCCCTGTCACAAGGCACCACTGAGAAGAGCCTGGCCCTCTCATCTTGCCCCTCACCCCTCAGATGTCTACAGACATTGATCAGATCCCCTCTCAGACTTCTCTTCTCCAGCCTGTTCCACTCTTTTCCACGTGGCTTGGCTACAGAAGGCAAACTCTCAGTGGTTTACTGAGCACAGTCAGATCTGTTGGGTGCAACCACAGTGACTGAGCTGGGGTCAGAGCTGTCCCTTTGCTGTACAGCAACACAACCACCATGGCCAAAGCCCTCCTGCAAGCCCTCACTTCAGGCTCCATAGCACGGATCTGATTGCATCCAGTTCTGGAGCCACTATTGCAAGAGGGATGTGGAGGGGCTGGAAGGTGTCCAGAGAAGGGCCACAAGGATGAGCAGAGGGCTGGAGCTGCTCTGCTGTGAGCAGAGACTGAGGCAGTTGGGGCTGTGCAGGCTGGAGAGGAGAAAGCTCCCAGGAGACCTTCTTGTGGCCTTGCAGCATCTGAAGGGGGCTACAAGAAAGCTGGGGAGGGACTTTTGAGGCTGTCAGGTAGGGATAGGACTGGGGGAATGGAACCAAGCTGGAAATGGAGAGAGTCAGACTGGAGGTGAGGAAGAAGTTGTTGAGCATGAGGCTGGTGAGAGCCTGGCAGGGGTTGCCCAGGGAGGTGTTGGAAGCCTCATCCCTGGAGGTGTTTAAGGCCAGGTTGGATGAGGCTGTGGGCAGCCTGAGCTAGTGTGAGGTGTCCCTGGGCATGGCAGGGGGTTGGAGCTGGCTGCTCCTTGTGGTCCCTTCCAGCCCTGCCTGATTCTATGGTTCTATCTTTTGGGCAACTCTTGTGTATCTGAAAAGGGATAAAAAAAATAAAGATGAGTGTGGCATTTATTACAGATGAAAGCAGTGTTCTGAGAGCACTGCTGGAGCAGGATGAAGGCTGTTGACATTCTGCACACTGCCTTTTGTCTAAAGGACAAAGCCATGCACGGAAACATTTGCCAGAAGTTCATTAGCAGCAAAGTCAACCCTGTCAGCAGCCTGCTTAGCAATAATCAGAAAACAATTTAGCCAAAAAAAAAGGTTTGAGCATGACAATGTTTGAGGCAGGTGAAGAATTGTGTGCCTGGGTGGGTTACTTTCAATGTTTTATTTCTCCTAAGGAGCTACCCTGACAGCTGACTGCAAAGAAGAGGGTTTCAAGTGGGCACTGCAGAGCTTAGCAAGGTGTTACAGACCCCAGCCTGCTGCTGTCTTTGTACTTAAGAGAATTCCAGACTAGAGGATAAACAGTTTGGGGGGTTGGATATAGAATAATAAGAAGTTTGTCTAATTCCAGTGGTCTGCTGAATATCACAGCCTCACAGCACAGCCAGGCTGGCACAGCCCCTCAGGAGCACCAAGTCCAACCTAGAGCCCTGCTCTGCATGATTCACCTTAAACCACAGCCACAAGCCCCACATCCAACCCATCTCTGGTCACATTCTGTGCTTCTGTCCTCCACAACCTCCCTGGAGGTGTTCAGGACCAGGCTGGGTGAGTCCTTGAGCAACCAGAGGGTCGGAACTGGCTGAGCTTTGGAGGCGCCTTCCAACCCAACCCACTGTATGACAACATCAGTGGGCACTACCCAACTGTACAGACCAGGATAAAGCATGGCCAGTGGTAACCTACCAGAGCGAAGATCCCTCTGTTCCAGCAACTTCTAACACATCATATCCATCTTCCAGCTGAAAATCCATGAAAACCAGAGCAATAGTGTCTCCAGGTTCAGCCAGAATAGTCCAGGTGCAGTCTGCATTATTGCCATACTCCAGAGGGAAATGAGGGCTTGAGATAATTCCACTCTGTCCCCGCAGTGTCCCTCCACAAGCATCATCAGCTGGAAGCAGAACACAAGTTATCAGGTTTTGCCAAAATGCACCAAGCATCAAAAAGAAGAAAGCCAAACTCAAACCAAAGCTTTAGGACCCCACAGGTGGTTGGGTTTTTTTTCAGGGTGTGTTTTGCTGCAGCACTATTAAGAGACAAAGGTGCTGAGGCAGGCAGAATCCTATCAGGTCAGCAAGTGGCTCCTGGCTTGCTTCCCACCTTACACTTGGAAGTGATTTGCCTCAGCACCCCAAGAGCTTCTACCACCTTCCTGGGCAGACAGTTCCCAGCATAAAGCATCTTGCTCTCAGGATGACTCCCTCACACCTTGCCAGAATTTTCTGTTCCATCTTTTATTCCTGATTAGGATCCTCCAAGGTGTTCTCTTCCCACTCCCTCTGCCAACTCTCCTTTGCCAACCAAGCAGGAGGAAAACCACCAGGAACCCAGAGACTGAGAAGGGTTTCACAGGCATGTGGAAACTCTCCTGTCACAGCAGGCAGAGAGGTTAGTTTCCAACTCACAGCATCTTCAGAGAGAAACAGCACCAAGGGCTGGGCTGACAGGATTGGCACTNCTCATGGGCACCCTCCCATCAACTGGGACCCCCAAAGCCTTTTTCCCTTCACTGCCTTCCAACAGCTCAGTCCCCAACCTGTGCTGCTCCCTGGAGTTGTTCTTGCCCAGGTGCCAGACTCTGCCCTTGCCCTTGTTGAAGTTCATTCATTTCTCCCTGCCCACCCCTGCAGCCTGTCCCAGCCTGGCTGAATGGCAGCACAGCCTCTGCTGTGGCAGGCACTGCACCCAGCTTGGTGCCATCAGCAAACTTGCTGCCAGTGCCCTCTGTGCCCTCAGTCAGGTCACTGATGAAGACACTGAACAAGCACTGTGTTAACAGCAGTGTCCCACACCTGCCTGCCTCTGCTCTCATCTCATGAGGTGCATTTGGTCCCAAAATGATGGTGGTTCACAGATGTAGCAATGACATGTCCTGGTCATGCACTGGATCTTCTGTGCTGCTGACTCCTTTGGAGCCAGCTGGGGCTTGGAACAAGAGGAAACAGCCTCAGCCTGCACCAGTGTGGGGTTAGGTTGGACATGAGCAACCATTTCTTCCCCCAAGGGATTGCCAAGGTCTGAAACAATGCTGGATGGAGTCTCCATCCCTGGAGGAGTTTCAAAGCCTTGCAGATGTGGTGCTGAGGGAGGTGCTTTAGTGGTGACCTGGGCAGTGCTGGCTTTGCAGCTGAGCTTGGTAATCTTAAAGGTCTTTCCCAGCCTGAAGTAATCTCTACGAGGCTGTGATTTTTACAAGCTGGATTTCATCAGCAGGAGCTATTAGAGCAAGCAAAGGAGGAGGATCTGAAGGAAACATGAGCAGGGAGATAAAGGAAAGCAAGAATTAAGGTGGCTAAGCAGCAGGGCAGCTCCCTGCTCTCCTACAAGCAGCATCAGTTGAGCACTGCCTTGGAATGCTGCTAAGCAAAGCCTGTTAGCTTGACAACTTGTACTACAGAGCAGCATTTCAGATGCTTTTAGTCAAGGAGCTTGGGGCTTTACATTCCAAACACTTCTTGTCATTACAAAATGGTTTTCAAAAAGCAGCCAAAAAGAAAAAAAAAAACCAAACCAACAGCCAAAACCCAACAAAAAAACACTCAAACCATCCTCCACAACCCCTTCCAAAGTGGAATTTAAGAGAGCTGAGAAGAGCTGCTCAGCACTGTGGGCACCTGAGGAAAGGGTAGGATAACTCTGCAGGGATGCTGGAGAGGATTCCTCAGCTTTCAGACTTTCTGTTTTCCAGGAGTGAGGCTCTGAGACTTTCTCAGATCTGAAACTTGCAGCCTTTAACTCAGGAAGCTCGAAAGACAAAGTCAGACAAACACCCATGCCAACTTCCCATGGCCATCTGCTCCCCCAGCACAGCCACCCGAGGAAGCAGCAGGCACAGACACTTCCCAGGGAGGATGGCAGAGATGGAGCTGGGAACCCCCCAGGCTACAGCAGGCTGACTGCACTGCACCAACACCACTCAGGCTGCACTGGCACCTCCACACCCCACTGAGGATCACAGAATCCCAGCCTGGTGGGGGCTGGGAGGGACCTCTGGAGACTGAGTCCAACCCCCCCCTGCCAAAGTAGGGTCACTCAGGGCAGGCCACACAGGAACACATCCAGAAAGGTCTTGAAAGGCTCCAGAGAAGGAGACTCCACAAACCTCTCTGGGCAGCCTGCTCCAGGGCTCCAGCACCCTCACAGTATAGCTGAGGTGGAACTTCCTGGGTTCCAGGTTGTGTCCATTGCCCCTTCTCCTACCATAGACACCACTGAACAGAGCCTGTCTCTTCTTCTTGCCCTCCACCCTTCAGGTATTTACAATCACTGCTCAGATCCTCTCTCAGGCTGCTCTCCTCCAGGCTAAGCAGCCCCAGGGCTCTCAGCCTTTCCTCCTCAGACAGATGTTCCAGATCCTTCATCACCCTCATGGCCTCTGTTGGACACTCTTTAACCTATTCCCTGTCCCTCCTGAACTTGGGACCTGGCCCTTTGCAACCAGTTCTATGCTCAGACTGAGCTGCCAAGCTCAGAGCAGGTAGGAAAGGCAGGAAAAAAGATATGACAAAACTGGCAGTGGAGGAGGATACTTCTGGGCCATTCCAGCAGCCAAAGCCAGAGCACTGAGACCCCAGCTCGATGCTCTCTTCCCTGGCATTCCATTCCAACAGTCACAGTCACCTTGTTGCTACAATTGTATTGTCAGGGAATTATTCACAGACACTGAAGTGCAGTTGGAATCATCAATAAATATAGGCTGAATGATCTCTCAGCTAGGCCAAGCACCACAACATCCTCCAGACTTCAAAGCATCCTGCATGAGTGGGACCTCCAAAGAAAGTCCATGCCAAAAAGGACAAAAGGCTCTTCCCAAAGCCACCTCTCTGACAGGCAGAAGGAAAATGAGCTCCAGAGGCTGACAGCAGCCCTGTCCAACAGGAGGAGCACATTTCACCAGCTTGCTGCTATGGCCCAGTCTAATTTCTCATGAATAAGTGCCCCTGCAGATGCAGGCAAGAAACAGATGCAGAAGAGCTTCTCAGGCAGTGAACTCTCAGCCCACACGGCCAGCAGCAAGCAGGCAGAGCAGGAGCAAGGTCATTAGCTGCTCCAGCAAGGCAGGGGGATCTGAAGAGGCAATTTATTCTCAGCTACACTGAGCTCCAGAGGGGCTCCTATGTCCTGCCTAATACCAGAACCATTATTGCTGCCTGGCTGCTGCTGGCCCCAGGCAACCATTCCAAATACCTTTGCAAATCAGGTCCTGCACCACCACTCCGTGAGCCATCAGCAAGCAGTCAGCCTCTGGGTGCCAGCTCCATCCTCAGGGGCACACCTGAGGGGTGGGTGCCGAGAGGAGGGGGCCAAGCTCTTCCCGGCGGTGCACAGACAAGGAACAATGGATGCAAACTTGAACAGAGAAGGTTTCACCTCAACACGAGGAGAAACTCCTTTGCAGTTAGGGTGATGGAGCACTGGAGCAGGCTCACATTCTGTGACCCTGTGCTCCACAGCCTCCCTGGGCAACCTGTGCCAGTGTCTCACCACCCTCTCTGTCAAGAATTTCTTCCTAATCTCCACTCTCAATCTCCCCTCTGCCAGCTGCAATCCATTCCCCCTTGTCCAATCACTACAACCCCTCATAAAAAGTCCCTCCCTGGCTTTCCAGACTTGTAGGACTGAGCTTAAAGTCCTGTTTAGCTCAGGTCCTAAGCCTTAGTTCATTCTGTGACTGCAGAGCAATTCTGTCAAAAGAACAGGAGGCAGTGTGAGGAAACCATCCCAGCTGCTTCTGCCACACATTATACTGGTGCCAGCTTAGTCCAGGTTCTGCAGCCTGACCCAGACCTGCTGAAGACTTGCAGGCAGAGCTACCCAGGGTCTGCCAGGCACAGCCAACCTCTGCTGCTGGGCAGCCACAGCTGCCACACAGCTCCCTGCTCTCCCACGCTGCAGATCAGCAGGGAGATGTCATCAGCTGCTGGAGATGTCATTTCCTGCTGCTTTGGTGCTCCCTGAATGAGATCTCTGCAGTTTCAATCCTCCCTGCCATGCAGGCAAGAAGCATCACTCAGCAGAGCAGGGGCAGAGCAGGCTGGATTTACAGCCTCCTTTAGCTCCAAGAATCAATTCTGGGCTAACTGAGCTCTCAGGCTCACTGGTGAGCTGCAGCCCCAGCTGCTCTCACTGGCTCTGCACTGCTCTCACCAAGCTCTCCCTTCTGCAGGGGAATTCCTGCCTACAGCCCTTCCTCCAACACAAGAAGGACATTCAACCTTGGAGTGGGTCCAGAGGAGATCATAAAGATGCTCAGAGGGTTGGAGAACCTCCTCTAAGGGGACAGGCTGGGAGAGTTGGAGCTGTTCAGCCTGGAGAAGAGAAGGCTCCAGCAAGACCTTAGAGCAGCCTGCCAGGAGCTGAAGGGATTGCAGGAGAGCTGGGGAGGGACTTTGGACAAGGGCTGGGAGTGACAGGATGAGGGACAGTGGATTGAAGCTGGAAGAGGGGAGAGTGAGAGTGGAGATGAAGAAATTGTTGGCAGTGAGGAGACCCTGGCACAGGTTGCCCAGGGAGGTTGTGGAGCACAGAAGGTGATCTTTGATCTTCTGTGCTCCACGACCTCCCTGGAGGTGTTCAGGGCCAGGCTGGATGAGGCCCTGAGCAGCCTGTGCTGGTGGGAGGTGTCCCTGTCCATGGCAGTGGGGTTGGAACTGAATGAGCTTTGAGGTCCCTTCCAGCCCAAACCATTCTCTGACTCCTCATCAAGATTACATTTGTCCTTTAGGAAAAACACCAAAAATCATCCTTTGAAAAGGGAGGGCAGACAATGACAAAGGAAAAGCAGCCAGGCCACAGCACTCTTCAAAAGGTGTCTGTCCTGGCAGGTTTTGCACTCCTTTCTACCTTCCATTCCTTTACATCTTCGATTATTTCGATGCATGAAGGCTGGGATAGAGACAAGGCCACTACCAGAGAAAAGGATGTTCAAGTGGAAGACAAGCACAAAGAAAAGAGCATAAAGAAAACAAAAGAGGGCATTGATCAGCACAGCAGAGCCTCAGACTTGTCTCCTACCTCTGCCATTGTACTGGAGAAGCAGGGAAGGAGAGGAGAGAGTCCCCAGACCCAGCCCTGTCCTCTGCAGTGACATTGGACAGGTCTGTTCCCACGAGAGCAGCAACAAGATTAAGACTTGCTCAGCTAGAGAGCATTTCTCATCTCAATTTGTTGGGATCTGACCCTGCAGCAGACTCAGCTCCAGCTTTGATTAGACAAATAACAGTTACAAATGCAGTTAACAAACTTTCAGGTGGCAATCACCAGCAAGCCAATATTAATAGAATTAATTATAAGCTACACAGCCCACAAAGATCTCTCTCAAGCACTGTGCCCTGGCAGCCCAGAGAGCAACCAGAGCCTGGGCTGCAACTGGAGCAGTGTGGGCAGCAGGGTGAGGGAAGTGATCCTGCCCCTCTGCTCCCCACTGCTGAGACTCCATCTGGAGTGCTGCATCCAGTGCTGGAGCCCCTGGGACAAGAGGGATGTGGAGGGGCTGGAAGGTGTCCAGAGAAGGGCCACGAGGATGAGCAGAGGGCTGGAGCTGCTCTGCTGTGAGCACAGACTGAGGCAGTTGGGGCTGTGCAGGCTGGAGAGGAGAAGGCTCCCAGGGGACCTTCTTGTGGCCTTGCAGGATCTGAAGGGGGCTACAAGAAAGCTGGGGAGGGACTTTTGAGCCTGGAGAAAGGCCCAGCAGAAGGCTGTGAGGATGGCTGTGAGCAGAGGGCACTGAGCACTACCTGAGAAAGAGAGGCTGAGGGACCTGAGGCTGTTCTGTCTGGAAAAGAGAAGACTGAGAGGGGATTGAATCAATGTTTAGAACTATCTGAGGGCTGGGGGTCAGGAGGGGGGGGACAGGCTCTGCTCACTGCTGCCTGGGATAGGACAAGGAGCAATGGATGGAAGCTGCAGCACAGGAGGTNGGTCCTGCTCTGGCAGGGGGTTGGACTGGCTGAGCTCTTTGGGTGCCTTCCATCCCTGACACCCTGTGATGCTGTGATGAGATTGGAAGGGACTCTTGCAGGTCCTCTTATCCAACCCCTCCCCACCAAGTCCCTGCCCTTCTTGAACTGAGGAGCCCCAAACTGGACCCAGCACTCCAGGTGTGGCCTCACCAGGGTGGAGCAGAGTAAGGAGAACCTTCCCAGATCTGCTGGCCACACTCCTCCAGATGATACTGCTTGAGGGGCAGAGTGCCCTTGGCCCCCAGACAGCAGGGAGATGTCCAAGAGCTCCAACCAGCAGCACATCTGACTGCTGTGCACCTCATTCAAGCAAGCATTAAAAACACACTGAGCAAACAATATTTGCTCACTTTAAATTCCAAATTTATGCTGCAGCTTAGAAGTGCTGATTGATTGCACAGGCAGAGTCAATAAAAAGAATCAATAGAAGATGCTCAGCTGAAGTACACAAGGAATTGAGGGGAAAAGGCTTCAAAGCAACAGCAACTGTTTTGCTGTAACACCACAGACACTCCCATGTTTACAGGCTCTCCACTCCCTGGAGGCTCTGTGGAATCAGCAAGCAGCTCTCTAACCTGGTGGAGTTTTCCTGCCCCCAAAGGCTTTCCAGGGAAGCTCACATTTCCCCCCAACTAAGCCAGGTTTCACCTCCTGTTAAGCAAACCTCCTCTGAAGGGTTCCCTGCCCAGCACAGGCTCTCAGTGCCCTGCAGGCCAAGCAGCACTGTGGATGGTGCCAGGAGGGAAGCCTGTTGGACACTGCTGGGAGCACAAACTCCAGTCTCATTTTCTAGTGTTTGGGCCAGAAGAGCTGCATGGCTCCAGCCTGTGGATAAGAATTGTGCTTCCAACAGCCTCAGACAAAGAACCACCAAAGACCTTTAAGGTCAAGTCCAACCACTCTCTAGCTCTGCCAAGGCTGGTGCTAAACCATGGCCCTCAGCACCACATCTCTGTGGCTCTGAAACACCTCCAGGGGTGGGGATTCCATCAGCTCCCTGGGCAGCCTCTCTGAGGACTGTGAAGAAGTTTCTGCTGATATCCAACCTAAACCTCTCCTGGTGCAACTTGAGGCCATTTTCCCTCTTCCCACCACTTGCTACTAGGGCAAAGTGGCCAACCCCCACTGCTGCAACCTCGCTTCAGGGAGCTGGAAAGAGTGAGGTCTCCTTTTCAAACTGAACCTGAAGTAGCTGTGCAGATTTCTGAGTACTTGGAGCACATCATAACCTACCTCCTATTGACCCAAACCCTGGCAGCTTTAAGGAATNGGCTGTGCTCCAGGCCCCTCCCCAGCCTTGCTGCCCTTCTCTGGGCACCTTCCAGCACCTCAACATCTTTCTTAAACGGAGGGTCCCAGACCTGGACACAGCACTCCAGGTGTGGTCTGAGCAGTGCTGAGCACAGGATGACATTTCTCATTGAATCTCATTCCATGGTGGCTCACTGCAGAGGCAGAGAAGGAAGGGAGCTTACCTCTGCAGAAGGGCAGAGGGAAGTCCCAGGAGGCAGAGCTGTCGGAGCTGGCGCGGCAGGTCAGCAGTGCGTGGCCCTCCAAGAAGAAGCCTGGGTTGCAGCTGTAGCGCACCTTGCCCCCGATGCTGAAGCTTGTCCCCTGCTGAATCCCATTCTGCAGCCTCCCTGGATTTCCACACGTGTGGCTGGGTAGAACTGCCAAGGAAAGTGGTAGTTGGTTAAGGAGAGGCATTGGGATGGAGCCGTCAGGAGAGGAAGGCAGAGTGAGGGCTCAAAGTGCAGAGCTTCACTCTGAGAGAGCAGGGAACCACAGGGGGTGTGCCCTGCTGGGGCTCACCACAGCTCATGAGATAGAATGGGTTAGGTTGGAAGGGATCTCAAAGCTCAGCAGGTTTCAACCCTCCCCCCCAGATTGCTCAGGGACTCATCCAACCTGGTCCTGAACACCTCCAGGGAGGTTGTGGAGGACAGAAGCACAGAATGTGATCGAAGATCCTCCACAACCTCCCTGGGCAACCTGTGCCAGTGCCTCACCACCCTCAACCTGTGCCAGTGCCTCACCACCCTCAACCTGTGCCAGTGCCTCACCACCCTCTCTGCAAAGAACTTCTTAGCACCCAGTTCAAATCTCCCCTCTGCCAGTCTAAACCCATTCCTCCTTGTCCTGGCAGTACAAGACAAGTTTCAGTTCATTTTTAAGCAGCACTTCCACCAAGTAGATAAAGCAGCAAAAAACGCTCCCCAGGCTACTGAGTCACAGGATCACAGCATGCCAGGGGCTGGAAGAGCCCTCCAAAGCTCATCCAGTCCAACCCCCCTGCCAGAGCAGGGTCACCTAGAGCAGATCCCGCAGGAACACACTCAGGCAGGTCAGAAACAAGATCCACTCCTTCCCAAGCAGCTCTCACAGAATCACAGCACTCTTTGGGTTGGAAAAGCCCTTTAAGACCACCCAGTCCAACCATCAACTCAACACCACTATGGCCACTAAACCATGTCCCCAGGTGCCATGTCCACAGGTTCCTTGAACACCTCCAGGGATGGGGACTGCACCACCTCCCTGGGCAGTCTGTGCCAGCACCTGAGCACCCTTTCAGTGAAGGCATTTTCCCTGACACCCAACCTGAACCCCCTCTGGTGCAACTTGAGGCTGTTTATCCTGTGCCACACTGAGTTTAATCCACATTAGGAAGAAGTTCCTCACCATGAGGGTGGTGAGACCCTGCAAGGGGTTGCCCAGGGAGGTGGTGGAAGCCTCATCCCTGGAGGTGTTTAAGGCCAGGCTGGATGAGGCTGTGGGCAGCCTGAGCTAGTGTGAGGTGTCCCTGGGCATGGCAGGGGGTTGGAGCTGGATGTTCCTTGTGGTCCCTTCCAACCCTGACTGATTTCACACACATGCATCACACCAGACTCTGAGCAACGCAGCTGAACCCAGATCCACTGAAGACAAAATAGAAGCCAACAAATAGAAGCCATCAGAAAGAAGATGGAACTCTTGAAGGCAAGATGGAGCACTTGCAGCTAACATGCCAGGAACTCCTCAGCCAAAGCCTCTGTGCAGCACTTTCAGCAAATTTAAATACAACTCTGTGGGTTCCCATAAGCCACTCCACAACAGATCCACTCAAATCGTGGTTTTAGAGCCCAATATAAAACCCAATGAAGGCAACCAAACCTAAGGATGACTTAATCAAATTTGAATCAGGCCCTTGTGCAGCATCTTGCATGATAGTTCTGTTCCATTAAGGCTGAGACATCAGAGGAAGGCAAACGTGGCCACTGAAGGCTGAGGGATGCTTTATCGGCGCAAACGATTTTGTCAGGGGCACAAACAAACCAGGCAAGGTTGTAGGAGCAGAGGGAGGTTTCAGTCTGCAGCTCTGCCAAGGAAAAGAGGAAGATTAAAAGGAAAATGATATGGCAGTGTACACAGCCTGCAGAGGGTGAAACACAACCCAGACTGTCTGTAAGCACATGAAAGGAAACAGGAACCCTCACTGCTAGCTGCTGCAAAGGACCCTTCTGGCCTGCCACAGGACAGTGCTTTAGAGTGGGGTTTGGAATGGCTCTGCTCTGCCTCCAGCACACAGATCCCCCCAGGATCAGCCCTGGCTGCCAAGCACAGGTCCCCTTGGAGGGCTCCACAGCAGACATGCAAGCAGCATCCTCCCAGCCAGGGGAAGCAAAGCCTAAGCTGTAATGAATATAGGATTAGGCTCCCTGCAGCCAGACCACCTTGTTTGCTACTTAACTCACTTGCAGATTAAATGCAACCTCCCCACCTCCAGCTCCATTAATTGTAATGGCAGAGGCACCTCACCTCCTGCCTTCTTCAGGTGCTTCATTCCTGCTGGGACTGGCAGCTTTCACCTCACACCTGCCTGCAGAGGAGCTGCTGTGCCCACAGCCCCATTAGAGCCCAACCAGCACCCCAGGGACACAGCCCAGGGCTCCCCATAGAGCTGGGGCTACATGGTTGGGACTGTTCAGCCTGGAGAAGAGAAAGCTCCAGGGAGACCTTAGAGCAGCCTTTCAGCACCTGAAGGGGGCTACAGGAGAGCTGGGGAGGGACTTTTTATGAGGGGCTGTGGTGTAGGATGAGGAGCAATGGATTGGAGCTGGCAGAGGGGAGATTGAGACTGGAGATGAGGAAGAAATTCTTTAGAGCGGGGAGACACTGGTACAAGTTGCCCAGGGATGTTGTGGAGCACAGAAGCACAGAACATGCTCTTTGATCACATTGGGTGCTTCTGTACTCCACAACCTCCCTGGAGGTGTTCAGGACCAGGCTGGATGAGGCCTTGAGCAGCCTGGGCTGTTGGTGGGAGGTGTCCCTGTCCATGGCAGTGGGGTTGGAACTGAATGAGCTTTAAGGTCCTTTCCAACCCAACTCATTCCCTGATTCTGTGAGCTGACTGTGCAGGAATGGAGAGAGAGGGACAAGCTGTGACAGTAAATTCCTTCCCCTTTACTCCCCCATAGAATGGTTTGTGTTGGAAGGGACCCCAAAGATCATCTAGTTCCAACCCCCCGGCACAGGCAGGGACACTCTCCCCTTCAATACTATTTACAAGCCTCCACGAAGTGCCTGGGGCTGGGCAGTGCAGCAGCAACTTTCAGATGGAAATACTAATGAGCAGGCAGGTTTCTGTGAGAGGGGAGATGCTATCAGCCACGAGTTGCAAAGCTGTGTAGGACTTAATGTTTCATTTTCTGTAACGATACTCAAAACCCCAATTTAATTAAATTACCAATGTCACTTTTCTTTCTCAGATGAATCCATTCCTGCTTTTATGCTTCCATCCTTTAAAATTAATGACTAGAACCCTGCTATAAATAAAAATCTATCATTTTTAAAAGTCAATCTCTAACACTAGCTGCTCTCTACTTAATGAACTGTGGAGAATCAGACAACCCTGACCTGCATCGTATCTTAAAAATCATACTTGAAAAACAGGATCTCATTTAAAAATTCTGCTTCATTTGGCTGCTTTGACTAATATCTTGTTACAGGACAGGCACACACACACACAGATGCTTTTTGGGGGAGGCAACATTAACTCCTTGATTGCTTTGGATCCAAGTGGGGTTGCTGCAGGAACCAATGAGCTTTGATTTATTTGTTTGTAATGCAGGGGGAAAAAGCCACCCTGACATGCAGCAGGACACAACACTTCTTCAGACTGCTGCCTCATGGACACAAAGAGCTGATCCAAGGAGGCTGCTGCTACACCCAGAGCCAGGCTGGGCAGAAGGATCCACACTCAGTCATGTCATGAATTTGGTCAGCCCCCTGGGTGTGAGCTGCTGAAGGTCCAGAGGGAGGGGAAAGCCAAAGGACACAACATTTGTGCTCCCTGAGCAAGCTTAGCTCCACCAAAGCCCTGCAGCAGGTCATCAGGTGGGAGCCCAAGCAGCCAGGGTGCAGAGTCTGCAGATTTGACCTTTCAGGTGACTTTATTGTGGCCTTGCAGGATCTGAAGGGGACTACAAGAAAGCTGGGGAGGGACTTTTGAGGCTGTCAGGTAGGGACAAGACTGGGGGGAATGGAACCAAGCTGGAAATGGAGAGAGTCAGCCTGGAGGTTAGGAAGAAGTTGTTGAGCATGAGGGTGGTGAGAGCCTGGCAGGGGTTGCCCAGGGAGGTGGTGGAAGCCTCATCCCTGGAGGTGTTTAAGGCCAGGCTGGATGAGGCTGTGGGCAGCCTGAGCTAGTGTGAGGTGTCCCTGGGCATGGTCCTTGTGGTCCCTTCCAGCCCTGCCTGATTCTGTGGTTCTATGTCCTCATAACCCCTGCCTGGTTACTCTGTGCCTGTTGGACTCCCTGAGCTGCTGCTGCTGCAGCTTCCACAGCAATGGATTTGTGATTCCACTCCAACATTCCTGAGAAGAGATAATATTATTGCTCATCCTTGGCTGCCTCTAACAGCCAGGCTGTGATTGCTGGAGAGATTAATAGAGCTGTGTTATTTACATCAGATGTCACACAGAATAATGTTATTAAAGCTTTGTCTTACCCATTTACCAATTCCACTGGAGATTAGGAGTGTGGAGGGCTGTGTGTGGGTTGTGGGGTGGGTTTTTTCCGCCCCCCCTCCCCATTAAGGTTTTGTTCCTGGCAATCAACATAATATTTCCCAGTGATTGTATGGAAATGAATGCAGCCACGGCCCAGATCTGTACAGATGAATACAAGGTCCTGTTAGTCATTTTGGAGCTAAGTCTGCTTCTTTCTGTGATGAATTTAGAGCAGTTTGTTTTATTTGTCTTGAGTTGAGCAGCTGCCAAAGCATTATCTTATTTTATGACAAGAGGAAAGGAAACAGGATGATTCTGTTGCAGGTGCACCTGGAGAGCTCCTCATCATACCCCAAACATCACTGTCCCAAGTGCCATTCAGATCTGTCACCCTGGGGACCTCACTCCCCAGGATGACACAGGAAAGGAAGCAGAATCACAGCAGCATTCTGGTTGGATCTTTAAGATCATCCAGTCCAAGCCTTCTCTAACTCTGCCAGGGCTGCTGCTACACCACGACCCTCAGCACCACATCTCTGCATCTTTTAAGCATCCCCAGGGATGGGGATTCCACCACCTCCCTGGGCAGCCTGTGCCAGGCTTTGAGAACCCTTTCAGTGAAGAAGTTTCTTCTAAGGCCCAACCTAAACCTCCCCTGGTGGAACCTGAGGCCATTTCCTCTCATCCCGAGGTACCCAACAGCCACAGTGTTAACTGCCAGCACAGACACAACCAGAACAGCACCTCTGGAGCTGAGATCAGGAGAGAGCTATCACTGTCTCTGCAGGTAACACAAGATGGGATGATGTGAGGGCAAGGCAGTGAAAGGATCTTTCAGCAAGAAACCATGAAGTGTCAAGACATGGAAAGCATCAGTTAGGACTAACCCCACCAGCACTCAGAACTTGCCACTCTGCAGCTTTCACTCTGCCCTTCAAAGCCACTGACTCATCCAAAAGAAACCTGTAGGGCAAAAGACCAACCTCTGCCCAACTCAACTCCCTTCTGCCTCAAGCTCTGTCTGCTTCTCCTCTTCTCTCTTGCCTCTCAGGTCCCCTCCCTTGGAACCCACCCACGCTCCACCAATTTCACTCTCGCCCTGGGAGCATCATCCAAGTTCTCACACACTGCACAGCTTTTACAGAGCAATGAAGATGCAATTCCCTCACAGAGCCAGAGCTGTTGGTACCAGATCAGAGGTGCCTCATGGATTCCACCATGTGCTGCTTGAACATGAACTGAACAAACTGGGAATGGAAACTGCAGCACTGAGATGTTCTCAGCACCGCTCCCTGAGAGCTGCTGAAGAGCAGCTACAGAGCTCCCAGAAGTGCTGATCTGCAGCAGAAGCTTCAGACCATTCACTAACTTGAATTTTTACCCTCATTTCCTTCTGCCCTTTTCACAGCAGGCTCACCAGGCTAATTCCCAGCTTCTCTCCTCCCCTCTGCCCAGGATCACTACACTACAAGTTATCAAAATCAGCAGCTCTCAAAAGCGAGTAGCTGTCAAGCCACGTCTCCTTGTTCCAGTTCATTCCAAATTAATTAGTAGTTTTTAAGTCATTAGATGTGACTCAACGCATCCTTGGACAGCATCCTGCCATCAGAATGCATTCAGCCTAATTACATCAGCCTCTCCTAAACCCCCAGAGCTCTCTTTGTCAGGAGAGAGGAGAAAATAAAAAACACCACACAACCCAAAGCACAAAGCAGGGAGCTGCTGCTCTCCTTGCTGATCATAATCACAACATCTGAAGGGGGGCTACAAGAAGGCTGGGGAGGGGACACTGTTTACAAGGTCTGGAGAGCTCCTCATCACACCCCAAACATCACTGTCCCAAGTGCCATTCAGCTCTGTCACCCTAGAGACCTCACTCCCCAAGATGACACAGGAAAGGAAGCAGAATCACAGCAGCATTCTGGCTGGAATGCTGAGGGGCAATGGGTTTGAAGTGGCAGAGGGGAGATTTAAACCAGATGTTAGGAGGAAGTTCTTTACAGTGAGACACTGGAACAGGTTGCCCAGGGCAACCTGTCTAATGCTAGAGACAAGAGGCCACATCCTGTGTCCTGGGGATGTGGGGAAACTCCTGCAGCCTCTGCCTTTGCTTAGAGCAACTCAGTGCCCATTGGTTCAGAACCAGCAGGATCAATACAAAGAGATTCTTTCTGGTGAGGGTGGTGAGACTCTGGCACAGGTTATCCAGGGAGGCTGTGGATGTTCCCTCCCTAGAGGTGTTCAAGGTTGGATGAGGCCTTGAGTGACCTGTTCTAGGTGGAGGTGTCCCTGCCCATGGCAGGGGGTTGGAACCCAATGATCTTTGAGGTCACTTCCAACCTAAACCATTCTTTCATCCCCACTGATACACTTGAGCCACCTGACCAACCCCGCTACTGTCAAACAAGACAATCCCATCCCCATCCCCATCCCAAACAGAGCCCTTCCCTCCTTCCTATTCAAATTAATCTTCAGCTCCATTTTCTCTGTTTATATTGTTGGAATATAAAATAACCTCCCCATTTAATCCAGCCAGCTACTGCCTTCCAGTCTATTACCCTATTTACATAGCTAAAAGAAGCATTTTTATTGCTTGAATTATCTATGCTGCTTTACGACAGATATTTCAATGCTATCACTGTTCTAACCTTGAAATCTTATCAAGGAGCGCAGGTTTATGATGTGAGGCTGTATATTATCTGCTCATTCCCAACTCATTCTCATTCCTAAGAAAAAAAGAAAAGACAGCAAGCAAGCCATGTCAGAGCAGGCACTTAGAGCTCCTGAGTACAGTTCTTACAGCAGGAATAATTTATAGATCCCAGAGAAAGGGAAGCTGCACAGCCCGAGCAAAATAACAAACTCATTGACCTAAGCTCCTTGGCTCTGGCAGCGCCGCGCACTCGCTTCCAGACAGCGGCTCCGCTCTGCTCCAACTGCCTTCCGTCCCCTGTGCTTTCTGAAGCTGGCAGGGGGTGGGAGAAGCATGGAATCAGGGAATTGTTTTGGTTGGAAAAGACCTCTAAGATCAGCGAGTCCAACCAGCGACCTGAGTCCAATCAGGGACCCAACCGGGTTCACCATTGACCCAACTGAGTCCAACCACAGACCTGAGTCCAATCAGGGACCCAACAGAGTCCCACCGGGGACCTGAGTCCAACCATGGACCCAACTGAGTCCAGCCATGAACAAAACCAAGTCCAACCACAGACCTGAGTCCAACCATCGACCCAACTGAGTCCAACCACAGACCTGAGTCCAACCATCGACCCAACTGAGTCCAACCACAGACCTGAGTCCAACCATTGACCCAATCGAGTCCAGCCATGGACCCAAGTCCAACCATCGACCCAACTGAGTCCAACCACAGACCTGAGTCCAACCATTGACCTAACACCACCATGGCCATTAAACCATGTCCCCAAGTGCCACAACCACACGTTTCTTGCATGCCTCCAGGGATGGCCACTCCACCACCTGCCTGGGCAGCCTGTTGCAATGGTTGACCAAAGAAGTCAAGGCACACAAAGGAATCAACAGAAAATGCTTCCTGCTAGAGATGGAGGCTGGCCTGGGTGTATTTCACACAATCAAAGGATGGTAGGAGTTGGAAAGGACCTCAAAAGCTCATCCAGTCCAAAACCCTGCCAGAGCAGGAGCACCCAGGGCAGGTCACACAGGAACACATCCAGGCAGGGTTTGAAAGTCTTCAGAGAAGGAGACTCCACAACCTCTCTGGGCAGTCTGCTCCAGGGCTCAAACACCCTAACAGTGGCAAAATTTTCCCTTCTGTTCCCATGGCACCTCCTCTGCTCCAGCTTGCCCTCAGTGCCCCTTGTCCTGTCCTTGCCCACCCGTGAGCAGAGCCTGGCTCCTGCCCTGCACATCAGCAGCAGTAGCACTGGGGGCAGCCCTCAGGCTCCTCTGCTCCAAGCCCCAGCTCCCTCAGCCTGGCCTCAGCAGGGAGATGTTCCACTGATTCCTCTGACTTCACTCAGAAGCCCAAATTAACTGCATCTGACACCTTCCTAGAAACTCCAGGAGGCAAAGAGATTACTTAAGGAGAACAACATTTCCATCACAGCTTCCAAACTGACCTGAAACACCTATGGATGAGAGGGACAAGTTGCCTTTGGCTGCACAGAGCTGGACACCAGTGAGGGAGGGAGCCCAATTTCTTCTCCCTCTTTGTGCATCACTTTTTGGACCAAAGCACCAGAGGGATATTTCCAAGAGTGTCTGATATCTTTCACCAGTCTGTTAGTGCAATCTCTTTTCAGATTAAGTGCCCAGTGTGTGCTACAGAAAGGAAATAAAGGGGATCTTTTTCATTTCATTTTATCCTTTTATGTCATGATTCATTTCCAGTACAGTCAACAGAGATAAAGCTAAATGGAAAGTATTTTGTTCTCCTAATATTTCTTTGTTCACTAAAACCCAGCCAGATAGTTACTTTTGGATAATAACAGACCAGAATGGTCCAACATCCATCTTCCTTCTGGTAGCACTTCTAAGGCTTTTTTGGGAAATCCATTTTCAGCTTTCAGTTTACCTTCCTGGAATGTGCTACAGCAACTTCAGAACAAGTTCCAAGAGCAGCAGGCAGGCTAAGAGAGGGTGACTGCAGGTTTCAATTAGTCATCCCACCACAGAAACAGCACAACAGGAGAGCAGTAAGGTCATGGGAGGTATGAAAACAAGCAATCTACTTCTCTTCAGCTGCAGTAAGCAGGGATACTCAACAGTTCAGGACCTGAAGGGGGCTACAAGAAAGCTGGGGAGAGACTTTTTACTAGGGCTGGTTGAGCTAGGCTGAGAGGGGCTTTGAGCTGCAAGAGGAGAGATTGAGGCTGGCTACTTGGAAGAAATTACTCCAGTGATGGTGGTGAGATACAAGAACAGGTTGCTCAGGGATGCTGTGGATGTCCCCTCCCTGGAGGTGCTCAAGGCCAGGCTGGATGAGGCCTTGAGCAGCCTGGGCTGGTGGGAGGTGTCCCTGCTCATGGCAGGGAGGTTGGAACTGGATGAGCTTTAAGGTCCCTTCCAACCCAACCAATTCCATGCTCTGGGACTTTGTGGCAACCATTCTCTCCACTCTGGCACAAACACCATCACTTGCTGACACTGCAGAGGGTCACAGAATGGCAGGAGTTGGAAGGGACCCAAAGAGCTCATTGAGTCCAACCCCCCTGCCAGAGTAGGGCCTGCCTGGAATGAAGCACCTGGCTGCAGAGACCTTTTTGCTGGGCCCTGAAGAACAACATCACATTGGCAGATGCTGAGGCATCGACAGGCTCAGCTTCCAGACCCAGTGATCCTCACTCCCCATCCCAACCTGGGATGCTCTCCTGCATCAGGAGCTTCATCTGCAGAGCACTTGAGGATGTGTTTCTCTCTGTGAGCATGCTCTGGGCCTGCTGCTTTTGCAGTGCAACACCACTTGAACACGAGCTTAATTTAAAGTATGTGGTTAAGTGTTTTGCTTAGCAGGAATGGTTTTAAGTGTATGTTTAAAGGCTTCATTGAGCTGGCATTTAACAGCTGCAGAATAACTTGAAAGAAAACTTTCCCTAGGGAAGAGGGTGGCTTTGCACTCGGGTTTGGGTTTTTTTCTCCTCTGTCTTCCTCCCTGGAGGAAGGTTAACCATTCCATGGGCAACAAACGCCCTGCATCTTGTTTTTTTTGGTACCACAAATGACAAGGCAAGAAAAGCAATCCTGCAGCACTTAGCAGCACCAGAAGACAACTGCGGGAAGCAAAACGAAAGCAGAATTAAAACTGCAGCCCCAGAGAGCTCAGCTGCCACATCGGATTAAGCACCTCGCTGCTGTGCACTTGCAGAGCCGGAGCCAAGGCTGCAGAAGGGTCTCAGCCTGGGAGCCCAGATTTGAAGTGATCCTCTGCAGACACTGGGTGCCAGTGTTGATCCGCTCTGCAGCGTGCTGGAGCCGCCCCGGGCAGGGGCTGCTCTGCCTTCCGCTACCAAAAGCCACTTCCAACTTTAGAGACCACATTGTTTGGCTCCTTATTGATCTGCCCGAGCTATTGGCTGATTACCCACAGCAGAAATGGTAGCCAGCTGCATCTGTTTGAATAAATACTGGCAGCAGAGGAAGGGCAGTGGCCACCACACAGCACTCCTCCCTTTTTCCAGCTGCTCCTCTGGATCCAGCAGGCATCACCATGCAGGGCAGTGCCAGGGAATGAGCCAGCTGAGACCCCAGCACTGTTGGGGCTCCTCGAGTCTCACCTTCAGCACTGTGATCCCCAGAGCCAAACACAGATGTGCAGAGGCCTCACACCAGAGGCAGCAGCAGCTTACAGAAACACTCAACTGGTTTGGTTGGCAAAGCCCTTTGAGCTCAGCCAGTCCAACCATTCTCTACCAAGGTTGGTGCTGAACCATAGCCCTCAGCACCACATCTCTGCATCTTTTAAACATCCTCAGGGATGGGGATTCAACCAAACAGGGTGATTCTGTTGCAGGTGCACCTGGAGAGCTCCTCATCATACCCCAAACATCACTGTCCCAAGTGCCATTCAGATCTGTCACCCTGGGGACCTCACTCCCCAGGATGACACAGGAAAGGAAGCAGAATCACAGCAGCATTCTGGTTGGATCTTTAAGATCATCCAGTCCAACCCTTCTCTAACTCTGCCAGGGCTGCTGCTACACCACGACCCTCAGCACCACATCTCTGCATCTTTTAAGCATCCCCAGGGATGGGGATTCCACCACCTCCCTGGGCAGCCTGTGCCAGGCTTTGAGGATCCTTGCACTGAAGAAATTTCTTCTAAGACCCAATCTAAACCTCCCCTGGTGGAACTTGAGGCCATCTGCTCTCATCCTATCATTAGTTCCTTGGGACAAGAGAGCAACCCCCACCTGGCTTTAATCTCCTTCAGGAAGCTGTACAGAGCCAGAAGCTCTGCCTTACTATTTTCTTTCTTCTAGTAGCTTCCACACATCTTTCCTACCTCTCATTCCTGGCTTTCAGAAGCCTTTGAGGGGGCAGGTAGGGATCACACCCCATGCTCCTGCCCTACACATCCATCTTCCCAAGCAAGACAGACTGGGTTGGCCCACAACTATGCTGAGGTTAAACCACCAACTTGTTTCTAAAGAAGCAGGGCCTGAAACTCCTCTCATTCAAAGCTTCCACTCAAGTGTGGCTCAGCCCCACAAACAAGCGTGGAAAAAGCCAGCTTGTAACTGCCTTCTCATTTATTCTTTGCTAGAGTTCTCTTCTCTGTCTTCTTCAGGAAATTTGGCTACTCAATGCCCCACACCAGCCAGCACTGAAGGCATCACCAGCTGATGCAGAGCAGGACATTAGCTAAGCAGTGATCCCACACAGGCTACTGGGAAGGGCTCCTGAGAAGAGAAAGGTGAAATACTACACTGCTGAGCAGAAAGGTCGATGGTGAAAGCACCCAGGAGTGCTGAGCTGGCAGTGCAGACACCTCCTGTCACTAGCCAGGAAGCACAGTCCAAGGATGGTGCCATGAAGGAGTGCACTGAGCTGCACATGGCATTGTTTGGTTGGAAAAGCTCTCTCAGATCATGGAGTCCAACCACAAGCCCAGCACCACCATGGCCATTAAACCATGCCCCAGTGTGCTGTGCCCACACCTTTCTTGAACAGGTCTCCACCACCTCCTTGGGCAGCCAATGTCTGACCACTGTCAGTGAAGAAATTGTTCCTCCTCTCCAACCTAACCCTTCCCTGGCACAGTTTCAGGCAATTTCCTCTCATCTTATCACTTGATACTGGGGAGGAGAGACCAACCCCCACCTCACTACAACTTTCTGCTCCTGGCACTACAGATCCATTATTAATCTGTGGTCATAACTGATTTAAAAAAAAAAAAAAAATATATATATATATATATATAATCTCAACAGTAATTTCATCTTCCTCAGTGGAAACAAAGCTAAAGCGATCTAATTATGTCATAAAAACCTGCCTAGGGCTCAGTCCTGGTTCCTGAAGTCACAGGTGCATATCTTGCAGAATTTGCCACGAGCAGCATTCTGCAAGCTAGGCAAGAAGTGCTCCTCTCAGAGTCCTCAGCCCCACATGGGAGCTCCCCCATGCCTGGATGCATTCAGGAGCAAGAGCTCACTCAGACTGCAAGGAGCTTGCTCTGATTTCACATCCCTGCTCAAAGGTAGATGATGCAGATATCCAGTGCTGGAGTCCCTGGGACAGGAGGGGTATGAGGGGCTGGAAGTGTCCAGAGAAGGGCCACAAGGATGAGCAGAGGGCTGGAGCTGCTCTGCTGTGAGCAGAGCCTGAGGCAGTTGGGGCTGTGCAGGCTGGAGAGGAGAAGGCTCCCAGGGGACCTTCTTGTGGCCTTGCAGGATCTGAAGGGGGCTACAAGAAAGCTGGGGAGGGACTTTTGAGGCTGTCAGGGAGGGATAGGAGTGGGGAGAATGGAACTGAGCTGGAAATGGGGAGAGTCAGAGTGGAGGTGAGGAAGAAGTTGTTGAGCATGAGGGTGGTGAGAGCCTGGCAGGGGTTGCCCAGGGAGGTGGTGGAAGCCTCATTCCTGGAGGTGTTTGAGGCCAGGCTGGATGAGGCTGTGGCCAGCCTGAGCTAGTGTGAGGTGTCCCTGGGCATGGCAGGGGGTTGGAGCTGGATGGTCCTGGTGGTCCCTTCCAGCCCTGCCTGACTCTATGGTTCTATGCTCAGCCCTGCCTGCTCTTTTCTTCCCAGCCTAGTCAGTGGGCATTCAAAGGACATTTGTGCAAGGTAAGGTTAAGGCAGGCAGGGAAGGTGAAAGAGGAAATGCCTGCAAGATTAGCTTAAAGGAAACAGCCAAAACCTCTAACTTCAGAGTGGATGTCATGAAAATGTCCTTCAGCAGGAGGGAAGCAGAGCATGCTAAGGCCCTTCCCAGGCACCCACTGTCATTGCAGATTTCTCAGGATCCAGCCAAACAAAAGCACAGCAGATGCAGTCTAATGAGGGTCAAGGCTCCTGCTCCGTGGGGGAGCCTGCGGCCGAGCCCTCTCCTGCGGCCCCTTTCTTGTTGCTGTGAAGGGAACATCTCCAGGCTCCAGCCCCAGCAGCTCCTTACAGGAGCCCCCCCCTCCCCCCCAGGCAGAAACAGACCTGGAGCAGGTTAGCAAATACCCACAGGCTGCATTCCTCAGGGAGCTTTTCTTGAGTGACAGAAAGTCACTGGAAGCAAACATCTCGGGCTGGAGTTGGAAGGTGACTTGGCTGTCCCTGCTGGGCACGTGGGTGTCATTTCATGCAGGTTGCAGACAAGCCATGGCTGAGCTGCACTTTATGCCTCTCACAGCTGCCAGGCCACTTGTGAGCCAGCCCCTGCAGGGACACTTGCAGCCTGCCTGCCACTTCTCATTACCAACACTCACTGGTGAGACCTTTACACTGCCACACATGTTGGAGAGGCAAGGAGAAATGTCCACCACCCACTTAGCACTTCTGCAGCCAGCGTGCCTGCTGGGCAGCTCTGATGGATGAGAAAGACCTGATGGCTGTGGCTGCAAGCATTAGCAAAAGAGCACAGCTCCAGTTACAAGAATCACAGAATTAGAGCAGGTTGGAAAGGACCTCTAAGCTCATCGACCTAACCTCCTCCTATTGACCCGAACCCAGTAAAGAGGAATCTCAACATCAGCTCCATCATGTTTGGTTCTCAAGTCTCAGAAATCAAACTCACAAGGCAGGAAATTTCTCCCAGCCCCAAATCACAGAATCATCAAGGTTGGAAAGGACCTTTAAGGTTGAGTCCAACAATAAGGCAACTGCCATGGCCACACCACACCTACAGGCTTCTTGAGCACCTCCAGGGGTGGTCAATAATCACAGAATGAACCAGGCTGGAAAAGAGCTCTGAGATCATCCAGTCCAACCTAGCACCTCACCCTTCTAATCCCATGGCACCCAGTGCCTCATGCAGCCTCCTCTTCAACACCCCCAGGGATGGGCACTCCACCACCTCCCTGGGCAGCCCATCCCAATGCTAATCACTCTCTATGTGAAGAACTTCTTCCTAACATCCAGCCTGAGCCTGCCCTGGCACTTTGTCAATAGTCCTTCTCCAGCCTTCCTGTAGCCCCCTTCAGATCCTGGAAGGCCACTCCAAGGTCTCCTGGAAGCCTTCTCTTCTCCAAGCTGCAGAGCCCCAACTCTCTCAGCCTGTCCTCACAGCAGAGCTGCTGCAGCCCTCTCAGCATCACAGAATGCCATGTTGGAAGGAACCCCAAGGATCACCTTTCCAGGTGACAGTGGAGTTGAACTGAGCTGTCCCAGCAGCCTGCCAAGCTGAGTGGCTTGGGGACTCCACTGCTTCCCTGGGGAGGTGATTCCAACAGCAACATGAAACAGCTCCAAAAAGCCATAAATCTTCCACTTCCATTTCCACTGCTTTAATTATGCAACACAAGGCTGCCCTCTCTAAGGGCAAAGATGCAAGCCCTACTTCAGCCTCGGGTGGGGAGCAAGGGAAGGAGAGGAGAGGAGGAGACACCCACCCAGCCTCGCACTGCCGCAGATGCTGCTGAAGGGAAGGTGAGGGAACAAAATCTGTCTCTTGCAGACAGCTCCCTCCTCCTCCTCTGTGGCGGACAGGTTAATACCCAGCTTCTGTGACCATCACTTTCATGCCTTGAACATTTTCTATTAGGAAAGGACTAAATCTCAATCCAAGCAGTCTTCAGCTCTCAAACCCTTCCAGCAGCCAAAGCGCATCCAAGGCACAGTGTGGAAGCTCAAACCCCTTTCAGAGGGAGGCTTCATGCTGCACAGAATTTACACAGCACCTCTTTGCCATGCAATTTCATCTAAGTAAAGCCTCTTCTAGTGATTTTTCCTTCCCTTCTGGTGCTGTGCATCAGGCTCTCAGAGGGGAGATTCTAGGAAGCAAAAGCAATGCTTGAGCAGAAAGAAATAGGGCCCATGGCAAAAGGTAAACCAGAGAAAGCAACACATAGGCCTCATCCTCAGCAATGGCTCACTAAGGCTTGTCAGAAGCCTGCAGTGGACTTTTCAGTGCCTGCCACCACAGCCTGCACTCTGCCAGCTGAGCTGCACCAGATATTTTTAGACTAAACCCCTTTTATGAGCTGTTCGTCTTATTACTGCTTCGTTCCATTCATTATATTTTTAATCATGTCCAAACAACTGAGCTATTAAATAAATTCCAAAGCAGCACAGCAGGCTGTGGCTTATGCAAGCTAAAGATCAGAGCAGTAGGAGAGGAAGGCTACTTTGGTGGCAGATTAAACCTTCCCTTTCTGACAAAGCACAAAGTAACTGCTGGACTCAACTGCCACGCACTCGGGATTACGACCATTTCTCAGCCCTGTCTCCTGCTGACATCATGAAAGACATTCAGGATATGATTTACTTCAGAAAAGTTTAGAGGCATCCCACAAAGGAGGGAGAAAGTTACATAAGTAACCTTTCAGTAATGAAGTCCCCACTGCAGATGCCTTTGTTAGCCTCCACCCCAGCACCTTTCAAGTGCGGATTTGTACACCAAGACTCTCAGAGCTCTCCAGACAGCTTCAGCATCTTGTCACAACTGTCTGGGAAGGAGAAGCTCCACAGTGCTGTGACCAGAGAGAGAGATGCTGCTCTGCACACCTCCCAGCAAGCACAGCAGAGCAATTGGAACACCTTCAGTGGTGTTTCAACACATCCACCCACCTGTTCTGCACACGCCGAGAGGTTTGACTGAAATCAGGAGAGGAGTTGTGCCACAAGTCAGAAGGAACCAACAAGACACATCAGAGGAGCAGAAAGAAGCTGCTCTTGTCCTGTAAACCACAACACCAGCTTCATCAGGCAGCTCATCAGACACAGGATGAGTCTCCCTTCTTCTGAACCTGGTGTTTGGGAAAGGCAGTCCCTGGAGCAAGGTCTACAGCACCAATGCAGCAGAGATTGGCTTGGTGCATGGCTTGTGGCCAGGGGCTGACCATGGACCAACCAAGTAAGGAACAGAGAGGGAAAAGGTCAAAAAGTACTTTCTCAGTTGTGGGCCTACACCTGCCTTTCGACCCCATNTCCTTCTGTCCCTGGGTGTCTGGCAGAAGAAACCAACCAAAAAGGGTCATTTCCACCACATAAACTAAGTTCTACAGCTCCTTCCCCCCAGACTGAAAACTTCCTGACCAAAGCTTCAAACCCTGCTCACAACTTTTCCTCAGCTCCTTCTTTCCCTGCCTCAACTCCCCTCCTGACAAAGCAGCTCCCACTAGGGAGCTCCCAGGAGGTGTGGAACCAGCTTAAATAGCCTCAGCTGGGCTTGTGCCCAGCAGGCAGCTGGTGTGAGGAGCACAGGAGGCTGAGCAGCCAGTTCTGCTCTCACCAGGCCCACAGACTGCAGTCTGGTGGAACTCCAGCCATGACAAGGTTTTCTAGCACTGGCAAGGGACCTGAGGCTCAAATGAAATGGGATCTATCCCCCAGCACAGAGTCATAGCTGAAAGCTTAGCACCAGGTGCCATTTCTGTAATATTTTATATGCCCAAAGCATCATTTAGGCATTACCTGCAGCTCAGGGGACTGGTCAGCCAGGCTGGAAGTCCATTTAGCAGCAGTTCTGCTGGGATTTCTGATAATGGATTCTTCAGCTGTAGCAGAAATGCCATAAAAATAGAGCAGGTTGAGGGGCAGCAGAGCCTGAGTGCTCCCAGTGCAACCTGAGGTCTCAGAGAGTGGCTCCATGCTGCTCCAGGCTCTGAAGGGTTTGTATTTTCATTTGATTTCTAACCAGAAGACTCTGATAGGTCTTCTTTAACCCGAGACACTGAGCTGCTCTTAGCACTGCAGCCTGGCACAAGCACTTCCAGGGAGAACTCAGAGAGCTGTAGAATTGTTTCAGTTGGCAAAGCCCTCTAAGGTCATCCAGTCCCAGCACCACCATGGTCATTAAACCATGTCCCAAAGTGCCATGGCCACAGCTTACCTAACACCCCCAGGCATGGGCACTCCAGTACCTCCCTGGGCAGCCTGGGCCAAGCTCTGAACACTCCTGTACCAAAGAAATTGTTCCTCATCTCCAACCTAAACCTCCCCTGGCACAATTTCAGGCCATTTCCTCTCTTCCTATCACCTGAGACTAGGGAGAAGAGACTGATTTGTGCCTTTCACCTCTGGACACACAACTTGCACCAGGCTCTATGGCACTTTGGTCCAACACACTTTGAGCAAGGAAGATTTTTCTGTGAAATACACAAGTTACAGCTGGTTACAGAAGGGACCCCAAGGACCATCTGCTCCAAGCTCTGTAGGTGATGCTGCAGTTGAACTGAGCTGGCCCAGCAGCCTGGCAAGCTGAGGCCTCAACCTGCCCAGTGCAGGGCACTCCACTGCTGCCCTTGGGATGTGATTCCAACCTCTGACTCTTCTCATGGGCAAACATTTTTCTCTGGAGTCCAATGGGAACCTCCCCAGCAGTAACCTGTCCCCATCACTCCCTGTCTTTGCCATGGGACTCCTTGTAAAGAGGGAGTCTCCATCCTGCTGGCAGCCGAACTTTATATTCTGCTGTGTGCAGAAGGAAACCTCCAACAAGTTTTTCTTTCCTTACCTACCAGCCCCCAAGGTCAGCAGGACACCACCATGGGCATGGCCATCACTAAAACAGCAACAGATGAAGATCACAGAATTGTTTTGATTGGAAAAAGAGCTCTGAGATGATTGAGGTGCTGGAAGGTGCTTTAGAATGAACACCTAGAGAAAGCACACAGAGACAACTTAGAGCCACAGAATCAGGCAGGGCTGGAAGGGACCACAAGGACCATCCAGCTCCAACCCCCTGCCATGCCCAGGGACACCTCACACTAGCTCAGGCTGCCCACAGCCTCATCCAGCCTGGCCTTAAACACCTCCAGGGATGAGGCTTCCACCACCTCCCTGGGCAGCCCCTGCCAGGCTCTCACCAGCCTCATGCTCAACAACTTCTTCCTAACTCGAACAATATCCACGACAGAGCACAACTGCTGCTGGGATTACTACATGAGCTGTGCCAGTATAAACTCATTTTCCTCCCACTGTATCTTCCTGCAAGCCTGGGCTAATTTTATAGGATGAGAGGTTGCGTGGGAGGAACAGGATAAAAGTGAGATCAATGATTGTAAGGAATTTCAATTAGCATTAAGGTTTCTCTGTGTTCATTTATGGAATTGAAAGAAAATGCAAACAACAAAAGCAAAACGACGAAACCAAAGGCTGGACTCACACAGACTGCACTGGGCTGGGGAAGGGACCCTCAAAGGTCATCTTGTCCAATCCCATGCAGTCAGCAGGGACACCTCCAGCTCCACCAGGCTGCCCAGGGCCACACTGAGCCTGATCTTGAATGTCTCAGACATGTCTCAGGTCAGTCTGCTCATCTGTTGCTGCTGATGCTGATCTGCTCAGATCCCTGTTTAAAAGGGGCAGGGATCTGCTGGACAAGGTTCAGCAGAGGGCTGTGAGGATGCTGAGGGCACTGAGCACTGCCTGGGGAGGAGAGGCTGAGGGACCTGAGGCTGCTTAGTCTGGAGAAGAGAAGACTGAGAGGGGACTGAATCAAAGTCTAAACTATCTGAGGGCTGGGGGGTCAGGAGGGGGGGACAGGCTCTGCTCACTGCTGCCTGGGATAGGACAAGGAGCAACGGATGGAAGCTGCAGCACAGGAGGTTCCAGCTCAACACAAGGGCAACTTTTTGCCTGGAAGGGTCCCAGAGCCCTGGCACAGGCTGCCCAGAGAGGCTGTGGAGGCTCCTTCTGTGGAGCCTTTGCAGGCCTGTCTGGATGTGTTCTGTGTGCCCTGAGCTGCATTGTCTGGTCCTGCTCTGGCAGGGGGCTTGGACTCAGTTGGGTCCCTTCCAACCCCTGACATGCTGGGATCCTGTGATCTGAGAGGTTTCTCTTTATTTCTCCCCAATCCATGGCACAATGATCTCCTCCCTCCCATGCTGCTA
>WBNM01012639.1:0-76612 GCA_013399055.1 Ramphastos sulfuratus | reverse complement strand
CCCCCCCCCCCCCCCCCCCCCAGTAATAATAACTAAGGTGTCTCCAGTGGCAAGGGATTAAAAATGTGGTGCTGAGGGACATGGTTTAGTGGTGACCTGTCAGTGCTGGGTTAATGATTTGATTTGGTGAACTGAAAAGGTCTTTTCCAACCACTACAATTCTGTGATTCACAGACCCAGAGCCTGGCTTGGGTGAGAAGGGACCTTTAAAGGTCACCTATCCCCTGCAGTCAGCAGGGCCACCTGCACCTAAAGCAGGATGCTTAGAGCCCCAAATCACCTAACGTGGGAGGGTTCCAGGGGTGGACTCAATGATCTTAAAGCTCTCCCTCCAACCAAAACAATCCAAGGATTCTGTGATCTCAAGCAGGGCACTAAGGCAGGAATCCTGGCAGAGAGGCAGCCCACTTGCATTTCAGATGTGACCTGGTGCATCAGTGAGTGTTTGGAAGACTAAAAAGCAGCAGACAGAAATAACAAGGGGGAGAAAAAACCATACAAAATAAACCAAGCAGCCCTAAAGGAGCAGCAATGAGCTCTAATGGCTTCCTTGGAACTGGTGGCTTTCTGCTTTTTATATTCAACCTCTTTCTTTTGCTCAGCTTTTGTGCTAAGCTGAAAATACCCAAGCAGCCCAGCCCTGCTCTTTGGGCAAGCAAAGACACAAGTGCCAAATTCCCCCACCCTCCATTCTCAGTTGCTGATTATCCAGAGTGGAGGCCACAATATTGGAGCCACAATGTGTATTTATATCTGCTTGGCAGAAAGAGCTCTTTGGAGTGAATGAGCTCATATTTCCCACCCCCACTGATGCCTTTTGATTTCTCATCTGGATTCAGCACTTCCCAATACAGAAGCACCTGGATAACAAAACACTGACCCAGGGAAGTAACATCTGGAGGGACAGCAATGCTGGAAGATACTTTTCATAGCTGAAATGGTGAAGTCCTTTCTTGACCTGAGTACAAGTTAGGCCTGAAATTGTTTTGGCCCTGAAAACAGTTGGAATATCAGGGAGAAAATGCCAGAATCCCTGGGGAAAAAACACAACCCAGCAGGGAGAATGACCACAGGAGGAGTTCAGAGCATTTGCTCAGTGTTCACCACTTGGCTCCCCTGCTGGACCTCACCAAAGAGCAGGTAACTCCACTAAGCTGGACAGCTCTGAGACTAGGGCTGAGGAGGGGCCTGGAGCATTTCTCTCTGCCAAAGAGAGGCTGAAAGACCTGGGGGGGGTCTTTACCCTGGAGAGGAGCAGCCTGAGAGGGTCTGAGCAATGCTCAGCAAGAGCTGAAGGGTGAGAAGCAAAGGATGGGGCCAGGCTGCTTGCAGTGGTGCCTGATGGCAGGATATGGGCAACAGGCACCAACTGGAAGCCAGCAGGTCTCACTGGAGGAGAAACTTCTGCTTGGGAGGGTGGCTGAGCACTGACCCAGGCTGCCAGAGAGGCTGTGGAGTCTCCTGCTCTGGAGAGATTCCAAACCCACCTGGACACTGTGATCCTGGGCAAGCTGCTGTGAGTGCTCCTGCATGATCACAGGGATGATCTCCAGAGGTCCCTTCCAACTGCCCCCTCCCAGCAGGTCTCATCCAACCTGGTCCTGGGCAACCTGTGCCAGTGTCTCACCACCCTCACTGCGAACAACTTCCTCCTAACATCCACTTTCAATCTCCCCTCTGCCACTTCAAACCCATTCCTCCCCCTCCTCTCATTACCAGACCTTGTCAACAGTCCCTCCCCAGCCCTCCTGTAGCCCCCTTCAGACCCTGGAAGGCCACTCCAAGGTCTCCTGGAAGCCTTCGCCACGCTGCAGAGCCCAAACTCTCTCAGCCTCACAGCAGAGCTGCTGCAGCCCTCTGAGCATCTTCATGGCCCTAATCCTGAGAGTGAAAGGCATTCTCCTGGACCTAGTTTGTCAGTCAGCTGTGAGCAGGGTGCAGAGAGGGATCAGGCCAACTGCTCACTTCTCTCCCCACAGATGAGGTCTCTCCTGGCACAGCAGTGCCCACGGGCAGGAGGCAGCCGCTGTGACCGCATCAAGTACCCAGTCCCCATCTTCATGAAATAGCAGCAATGATCAAATGACTATCACAGCTGTGGCAGCCTGGAGTAAAGAGCATCCAGGAGCTGAGGGAAGCAAGCAGACAACCTCACAGAAAGATGTTAGTCCTCCTTTGGCAGTTCATTTGCTTTAGCTGGAGAGAAATGTTTTAGAAGAGCCTCTCAGGCTGCGCAGAAGGGCACAGGGAGGCTGCCGTGGGCTGTGCACATGCCCTGAGGGTACAGAGTGTGTCCTGTGTCAAGGGGTCACAGACCCACAGGACCCATCTGCTTGGAAGAGACCTCGAAGCTCAGCCACAGTCCAGCCCTGGAGCCAGCACTGAAGGGTCAACACTAAACCATGTCCTTATGCACCAGGTCCACGCAGTGCTTGAACACCCCCAGGCATGGGCACTCCAGCACCTCCCTGGGCAGCCTGGGCCAAGCTCTGAACACTCCTGTACCAAAGAAATTGTTCCTCATCTCCAACCTAAACCTCCCCTGGCACAATTTCAGGCCATTTCCTCTCTTCCTATCACCTGAGACTAGGGAGAAGAGACTGATTTGTGCCTTTCACCTCTGGACACACAACTTGCACCAGGCTCTATGGCACTTTGGTCCAACACACTTTGAGCAAGGAAGATTTTTCTGTGAAATACACAAGTTACAGCTGGTTACAGAAGGGACCCCAAGGATCATCTGCTCCAAGCTCTGTAGGTGATGCTGCAGTTGAACTGAGCTGGCCCAGGAGCCTGGCAAGCTGAGGCCTCAACCTGCCCAGTGCAGGGCACTCCACTGCTGCCCTTGGGATGTGATTCCAACCTCTGACTCTTCTCATGGGCAAACATTTTTCTCTGGAGTCCAATGGGAACCTCCCCAGCAGTAACCGGTCCCCATCACTCCCTGTCTTTGCCATGGGACTCCTTGTAAAGAGGGAGTCTCCATCCTGCTGGCAGCCGAACTTTATATTCTGCTGTGTGCAGAAGGAAACCTCCAACAAGTTTTTCTTTCCTTACCTACCAGCCCCCAAGGTCAGCAGGACACCACCATGGACATGGCCATCACTAAAACAGCAACAGATGAAGATCACAGAACAACTAGAGGCAGCTAAATGATCTCTGAAATCCCTTCCAACCTAAACCTTTCTATGATTTCCTCTCATCCTGATATTAGGAGAGAAGAAACCAACCCAAACTCTATCCAAACTGATCCATGCTGCTGGGTTTTTGCTCTGCACTTTGTTGCCCAGGATGTAGAGCTCACAGGACACCAATTACCTCTCACACCACTTCATCCTTACAAAATTTAGTTAAAATATTGGGTGGGGGGGAAAAAAAAAAAAAAGCCCAAAGTACAAGGCCAGAGTCTGAGGGTGTAATTGCCTTCCTCATCTCTTGTGGAAACCAATCTAAAACCAACATGATGAATTTTATGAGAGGGATCCTCAGACACAGCTAATAAAAATTTACACTTAAGGAAATAAATGCCATAAGTAGCACATTTTGCTTTCCATCTATTGCAGAAATTAAAGGTCAGGCACTTAACTCTTACAAACTAAATGATTTCTCAGATAATGGAGTTTGTGCAGGCTGGTACAGCCCTGGGCTGAGCCTGCAAGGATGCACAGCACAAACCTCAACCAGAATCACCCATCCCCACCAGCTGCACTTTGTCTGCAGCCATAGAATGGTTTGGGTTGGCAAAGCCCTCTCAGGACATCCTCTCCAACCATCAACCCAACACCACCATGGCCACAGGTTTCCTGAGCACCTGCAGGGATGGGGACTCCACAGAACCACAGCAACACCAGGCTGGCACAGCCCCTCAGGATCCCCAACCTGTAACCCTGCTCTGCAAGGTTCACCCTAAACCACAGCCCCAAGCGGCACATCCAAACCACCCTTAAACAAGGCTCCCTGGGCAGCCTGTTCCAAGCCCTGACCACTCTTGCAGCATAGAAATTTTTCCTCATGTCCAACCTAAACCTCCCTGGCACAGTTTCAGGCCATTTCCTCTCTATCACCTGAGACTGGGGAGAAGAGCCCAGCCCCTACCTCACCCTCAGGGAGCTGTAGAGAGCAATGAGGTCTCCTCTCAGCCTCCTCCTCTCCAGCCTAACCAACCCCAGCTCCCTCAGCTGCTCCTCTCCAGCCCTGTTCTCCAGACCCTTCACCTCCTTGGTTGCCCTTCTCTGGATCTGCTCAAGGCCAGTTTGGATGAGGCCTTGAGCAGCCTGGGGGGTCTCTGCCCGTGGTAAGGGGCCTGGAACTGGCTGATTCTCAGGATGCCTTCCAACCCAAAGCATTCAGTGATTCTATGGAACAAGTCTGGGCAAAGCACAATGCTTTAAGCTGGGACCTGATCTGATTCTCTTCTCAGAGAGGTTCAGCTGCACTCCCTTCAAGTGGGCATTGGCCATATCAGACCAATAGATCTCATAATTAAGCAGCCTTAAGTAATTAAAGTTTTTGCAGGGGAAAAAACCACCCTGCAGAATTAGTACAAAATCATTAGGGATTAAATACTCCCAGCACAAAAGAGGATCTGTAAAAGCCAATTTACAGGAACAAATTGGAACCTGTTGCAGTTTTCTATTGTGAGAAGTTTGTTTACATCCAATTCTACTGTTCTCTGTGAGATTTTCACTTCTCCACCATGGCTCTCCCTGAAAATGCTTAAATACATTGCCCTAAATATTTTCAGCTTCTCAGGGTCTGCTTTTCCCTTTCCATTTATTTTTAATTGTTGGGTTGCCTATATTTTGTATTTTGCTCTCTACAACTCCCTGAAAGGAGGTTGCAGTGAGGTGGGATTGGTCTCTTCTCTCCAGTATCAGGTGACAGGAAGAAAGGAACTGGCCTGAAATTACGCCAGGGGAGGATTAGGTTGGAGATGAGGAACAATTTCTCTGCTGCAAGAGTGGTCAGGGATTGGCACAGGCTGCCCAGGGAGGTGCTGCAGTCCCCATCCCTGAGGGTGTTCCAGAAACCTGTGGCCATGGCACTCTGGGACATGGTTTAATGACCATGGTGGTGTTGGGTTGCTGGCTGGACTCAATCTTAGAGGTCTTTTCCACCCCAAACAAATCCATGACTCTACTTTCCTACCATCCAGAGGAAGAAGACAGTCCCCAAGGCTCAGCACAGCAGAGCTGCAACAGAAGCTGGGTCAGATCTATTAGCACACCCTCAAGGTGAAAGCAAACCAGGTCCTATTTATTTCCCTCTCCATTTCAGGGATTACTGATTGACAGAGCCTGCTTTTATGAATGGTAATAATATCAGTGAGCTTTCCAGAGCTTGAATAATCATTGCTTTTCCTCTCTAATAACACAGTGGAAGAGTCAGGAGCATAAAGCCACAGTGACCTTCGCCACCTGAGAAGAAGCTGCTGGAAGTGACAGCTGATAGCAAAAACCCAAACAGAACAGAACAACACAACCCAGAGCAGCTGAGATAATGCTCCAGCCATTTAATCTCCAGACACATCAGCCCATAATAATCACAATGATATCAGCAAGCTCAGACTGAGGACTCTCCCTCCTGCCTCCCCAGTTCTCCCCCTTCTCTAAGCAGCATTTCACCTCCCTGCTCCCAGCACCTGGGGGTAGAACCAATTCACACTTCCTGCACTGGTTGTGCCCCCAGAGACTCCCTGAACACAGCCCTGGACACCCTGAACTCATCTCCTCGGGCTGGCAAAGCAGATTTCCACCTGCAAGTCCATTTGCAGCTAGATATTGACAGTGTCACAGGCAGAGGTTCCTGCCACCTCCCTCAAATGGTTGTTAATAGTCTCCTCACACAGCAGCTCCTGCTCTGGAGCTCTGCTGCTTCTGCTTGGCCTCAAATGTCTACCTGTGGCATTTTCCAGGCACATGAGCTGCAAGCACAGTCAAGTAACTGCCTCTTCCCCTACCCTCTTTTTAGATACCATAATGAATAGCAAGAACTGGAAAAGCAGTTGGTGTTTAGGACATGAAGGAAATATTAAATCAGGAGAAAAATCATCTTAGCCATGCACACATCCACCCTGAACCACTCTCATCATAGCTCATATCTGCATGAGCAGCTTGACCACAGTGCAAGACAAAAACCTTTGCTTTGAGTCAAGGAACAGAAAAATGAGTATCACAGCAGCAAAAAGCTCTGCCTGTGAACCACTACAGTGCTTGGAGAGCCCTAGCAGGGATTGTAAACAGCATTTAAAGGCAAACCTCACAATCGGTGCCCTGCATTACAAGATGTTAGGTGTTGGAAGTGATCTATAAAGATGATCAAGTCCAAGCCCCCTGCTAAAGCAGGTTTGCATTGAGCAGTCTGCACAGGAAGGTGTCCAGGTGGGTTCTCAAAGTCTCCAGGGAAGGAGACTCCACAACCTCTGTGGGCAGCCTGCTCCAGGGCTCTGTCACACTCAGAAGAAGTTTCTCCTTTAAGTTCAACTGAAACCTCTTGGGTGTTAGTTTGCACTCACTACCTCTTGTCCTGTCTCTGGGCCCCAGTCTGGGCTCAGCCAGGCCATCAGTAGCCAATTTACCTACAAGAACTTGGTGGGGAACAGAGAACAGCAAAGTACTCAGAGCAGTGCTGGTCAGCCAGACCACTTCTGCAGGCATTGCTTTGCCCACACAAGCAGAAGTCAAGCAGCCTCCCAGCCACAGAGAAGCTGGAGCTGCAGCCAGCCCTTCCTATCTGAACTGCTGCAGTCTGCATGCCCAGCAAGCCACACACCACTTCCACAGATCAGATAAACTCCAGAGCCTCAGATGGAGGATTTATTTATGAGCCTAAATCAAGATGTAGATGCTCAAATACATATCCCAGTGAAGTACAAAATATGAACCACTGAAAGCAGTTTAAGATGATGAAGATTCCTGCAGAAGCCTCAGCTGGTGCCAGGCAGACACAAGTTGATCTCTGCAGCTGAGGACCAGCCCTGGTGCTCTTTTCTTTACACACAGAAACAAGTGGATGAATTTCATAACCCTTAGATAATGCCCTCTAAAACTGCATTTCTGGTTGCTGTAATGCAAGGTACAATTTTCCAGGCTGGTGGATTTCTACAGGCAGCTCCAGGACTGAACAAGTATTCAAACCTCTGGCCACAACAAGATGCAGTTACAGGCAAACAAACAGCTCCAACAGGCAGTTACAAACAGCTTTTCCAACCAAAAGAATCCCATGATTCTGTGGAAGAAGTTTCAGATCAGCCTGCAATGGCCATGGTGGTCCTGATCTCCAACCAAAACAGTCCTATGATTCTGTAAGACAGAGCAGCCAACCCCAAGCAGGGTCACAGGATATTAGGGGTTGGAAGGGACCTCCACATTTGAGTCCAACTCCCCTGCCAGAGCAGGGCCACAGAATGTAGCACAGGTCACACAGGAACACAAACAAACTGGCCTTAAAAGTCTGCAGAGAAGGAGACTCCACAACCTCTCTGGGCAGGCTGCTGCAGTGCTCTGGGACCCTTAAGGAAGTTCTTCCTCAGGCTGAGGTGGAACTCCCTGTGCTGTAGTTTCCATCCATTGCCTCTTGTCCTATCCCAGGGCACAACTGAGAAGAGTTTGTCCCTTCCATCTTGACCCCCAGTCCTCAGATATTTATAAACATTGATTAGATCCCCTCTAAGCCTTCTCTTGACCAACCACTGAGAGAAACTTGACAGCTTTGGAGATGTTTTTTTTGCACTCACAACCTTGAGTTGTAGCTGGGAAACCAAAATCCTAAGAACTAACTAAAATAAAGAAAATCATTGCAGCTGCAATCACGAGAAGGATTTTCTTCTTTCCAGAGATCACAGAATCAGTCAGGGCTGGAAGGGACCACAAGGAGCAGCCAGCTCCAACCCCCTGCCATGCCCAGGGACACCTCACACTAGCTCAGGCTGCCCACAGCCTCATCCAGCCTGGCCTCAAACACCTCCAGGGATGAGGCTTCCACCACCTCCCTGGGCAACCCCTGCCAGGCTCTCACCACCCTCATGCTCAACAACTTCTTCCTCACCTCCACTCTGACTCTCCCCATTTCCAGCTTGGTTCCATTCCCCCCAGTCCTATCCCTCCCTGACAGCCTCAAAAGTCCCTCCCCAGCTTTCTTGTAGCCCCCTTCAGACCCTGCAAGGCCACAAGAAGGTCCCCTGGGAGCCTTCTCCTCTCCAGCCTGCACAGCCCCAACTGCCTCAGGCTCTGCTCACAGCAGAGCAGCTCCAGCCCTCTGCTCATCCTCGTGGCCCTGCTCTGGGCACCTTCCAGCCCCTCCACATCCCTCTTGTCCCAGGGGCTCCAGCACTGGATGCAGCACTCCAGGTGGGGTCTCAGTAGTGTGGAGCAGAGGGGCAGGATCCCTTCCCTCACCCTGCTGCCCACACTGCTCCTGCTGCAGCCCAGGCTCTGGTTGCTCTCTGGGCTGCCAGAGCTCACTGACAGCTCACATTGAGCTTCTCCTCCACCAGCACCCCCAAGTCCCTCTCCTCAGGGCTGCTCTCAAGCCAGATGTGACTTATCCTCAGCATCTCACCTTGCTTTTTCTAGCCACCATGGCTGTACCTGCTGAAGCACATTGTGCATGTGGAAGGATCAAGTGGCAACAAAGGATGGAGGAAGCCTTTTAACCAAATTGGCTTGGCAGGCAGGCTGCAATTTTCACACAGCTCATTAGTGGTGACTTTTTATGGAAATGTATTCTGAAACAAAACCAAAGCTCATCTAACAACTCCATGTTCTGCAAATAGATTCCTTGATTGAAAAGAAATGGCTCTCTGTTGTATGAAAAAGGGGAAAAAATAAAGGAAAATACAAAAGGGCAAGAAGGGAGGAAAATGAAGGTTTTTAGGAAAGAAACATCACAATGAGAGTCCTTCAGAACATACCTTCATGCTGTGCTGAGACTTCCAGGTACTGAGAAGTGATAGGAGGAGAGGCAATGGTTTGGAACTGGAGCAGGGCAGATTTAGGTTGGACATCAGGAGGAAGTTGTGCACAGGGAGGGTGGTGAGACACTGGCACAGGCTGCTCAGGGCTGTGCTTGAGGTCCCACCCCCAGAGACATTCAAGATCAGACTTGCTGTGGCCCTGAGCAACCTGCTCTGGTTGGAGGTGTCCCTGCTGCCTGCAGGGGGCTTGGACAAGATGCCCTTGGAGGGTCCCTTCCAACCCAATACAATCACAGAATTCAGCAGGTTGGAAAAGACCTCTGAGATCACCCAGTCCAGCCTAGCACCTAACCCTTCTAATTCACTAATCCCTGGCACCCAGTGCCTCATGCAGCCTCCTCTTCAACACCTCCAGGGATGGGGACTCCACCACCTCCCTGGGCAGCCCATCCCAGTGCCAATCACTCTTGCTGTGACGAACTTCTTCCTAACATGCAGCCTGAACCTGCCCTGGCACAGCTTGAGGCTGTGTCCTCTTGTTCTGTCCCTGGGTGCCTGTGAGCTTCAAGCCCTTTCATCTGCCCAGTCACACACAGCAGGTACATCTCAAGCACAAAGCAGAGGNAGCACATTGTGCATGTGGAAGGATCAAGTGGCAACAAAGGATGGAGGAAGCCTTTTAACCAAATTGGCTTGGCAGGCAGGCTGCAATTTTCACACAGCTCATTAGTGGTGACTTTTTATGGAAATGTATTCTGAAACAAAACCAAAGCTCATCTAACAACTCCATGTTCTGCAAATAGATTCCTTGATTGAAAAGAAATGGCTCTCTGTTGTATGAAAAAGGGGAAAAAATAAAGGAAAATACAAAAGGGCAAGAAGGGAGGAAAATGAAGGTTTTTAGGAAAGAAACATCACAATGAGAGTCCTTCAGAACATACCTTCATGCTGTGCTGAGACTTCCAGGTACTGAGAAGTGATAGGAGGAGAGGCAATGGTTTGGAACTGGAGCAGGGCAGATTTAGGTTGGACATCAGGAGGAAGTTGTGCACAGGGAGGGTGGTGAGACACTGGCACAGGCTGCTCAGGGCTGTGCTTGAGGTCCCACCCCCAGAGACATTCAAGATCAGACTTGCTGTGGCCCTGAGCAACCTGCTCTGGTTGGAGGTGTCCCTGCTGCCTGCAGGGGGCTTGGACAAGATGCCCTTGGAGGGTCCCTTCCAACCCAATACAATCACAGAATTCAGCAGGTTGGAAAAGACCTCTGAGATCACCCAGTCCAGCCTAGCACCTAACCCTTCTAATTCACTAATCCCTGGCACCCAGTGCCTCATGCAGCCTCCTCTTCAACACCTCCAGGGATGGGGACTCCACCACCTCCCTGGGCAGCCCATCCCAGTGCCAATCACTCTTGCTGTGACGAACTTCTTCCTAACATGCAGCCTGAACCTGCCCTGGCACAGCTTGAGGCTGTGTCCTCTTGTTCTGTCCCTGGGTGCCTGTGAGCTTCAAGCCCTTTCATCTGCCCAGTCACACACAGCAGGTACATCTCAAGCACAAAGCAGAGGATCTCAGAATGCCAGGGGTTGGAAGGAACCTCCAGAGATCATTGAGCCCAACCCTCCTGCAAACAGCACCACTGAGGGCAGGCCACACAGGAGCACCTCCAGGTTGATTTTGAAGATCTCAAGAGATGGAGACTTCATAACCTCTCTGCACAGCCTGCTCCAGGGCTCTGTTTCCAAATGCCACAAGAGCAGAGTCAGCATCAAAGTCTCACACCCTCTTCAGTGTTTGCACTCCTCCCATGTGCCCTTCTCCAAAATGGGCTGCTCAGAGCAGCTGAATGTGAGGGGAGCAGCAGTGGGACCTCCTCGACAGCAGCGTCCCTGTGCCGGAGCCGAGCAAGTGCCACTTGGTGTTTGTTTAAAGGCTTAGTGCTGGCTCCTGTTTGCAAAGCATTAGCATTCCTGCTCTCCTGCCTCTGCACTGATGGCTCTCATTTGCATATGCAAATCAAGCAGCAGCATGAGACACTTAATATTCCCTCAAACTTCATTTTAATGCTGCAACAACATGGGTCAATACCTCAACTCCATCCTCCAGCATGCGAGGAGGGGAAGGTTCTCGCTGAGTCAGCAAATGTTAATAAGCTTTGCTGCTTTCAAGTCTTAAAATCAATTAGTAGTATATTAAGGCAGCCTTGCTGGGAGCTCATTTAAGTAAAAGAAATCTTTTGTATAGCTAAAAAGAAAAAGAATAAGGAGGTTGACTCCTCCCTCCCCAGGGAGTTGCTTTAATCTGAAGCCACAATGGAAAGCAATGGATCTGCCACTGCAGTTAGGCCAACAGGAGCTGCTGGTGCCAGGCTGGCTTTGCTTGGAAAAGGCCTCCCAGATCATCAAGGCAGCACCCCAACACCACCATGGCCACTAAACCATGTCCCACAGTGCCACTGCCCAGGTTTCTTCAGTACCTCCAGGGATGCTGACTCCAACACCTCCCTGGGCAGCCTGTGCCAGTCCCTGAGCACTCCTTCTGGAAATAAACTGTTCCTAAGATCCAAGCTAAACCTCCCCTGGTGCAGTTCTAGGTCATTACCTTAACTAGGAATGGTCCTGCCCCTGGCTGGCTGCAGAGGGAAGGCAGGAAGGACATCCCCCAACCCAGCCAGTCTGTGCTACAAGTTCTTCCCCTACCCTTGTTACTATCACAGACAGCAGGAGGAATTCAGAGCAGCAGACCCACAGCCACCAGCCCTCTGTCGCTGCACTCCTGACACTAATCCTACACTACAGCAGTGCCACACCTGCCCTGACACTTGCAGAACAGTGACTCCAGGCTGCCACAGCATCAAACACCTCACCCAGCAGCACAGCCACTCCCAGACTAGCACCACAAGCTTCTTGAGAAGCTGCATCATCAGTTGAGGCCAGCAAATGGCCCAGCAAAACCCCAGCCTGCAGCCTCCCCCCTGCTGCAGGCATCACTCATCTCCAGCAGATCTCCCCCAAAACCCAAATAACAGCCTCCAGGTCAGCTTCCCCACCCTGAGGGCTGCTCAGCACCACCAATGCTCTGGAAATAAGCAGATCCACCAAGATCCTTGAAATCAGAGGCAGGGCAGCTTACACCAGCTGAGGGTCTGTGGGCCACTCAGTCACAGGCTCACATTCATCCAACAGCAGATGAAGTCCAGACAAGTGATGCAGGGGCAGCTCTGAAGCTCTTTCTCCTCACTCAGATGCAGCTGCTGCAGGTTAGCAGTGCCCAGAACTTGCTGCTTTAAGCCAGTGCTTTGAACCCCACCAGCCACACAAGTACCTGACCTTGAGCAATCTCAGTATTCAAAGCCAATCTGAACCTCAGCTGGGGCAGAGCTCAGCTCTATGCTCCAGGATCTGCCCCTGAACATGCCCCCCACACCTCAACCAGTGCCCATTCCCAACAAGCTCCAGTACCCCAGCCACACTTCCCAGGGAGAGACAGTGCCCAGGCACAGCTGTGTGCATTTCTTCAGCTTCTAGTCAAGGCTGTGGGTTTCTGAGTTCCTGGCTACCTGCTGTAGCACCCAGCTCATAAACACTGCAAGGGGCCAGCACCTGCCTCCTTTGCTTGATTTGACTTCACTGAATTTATAGGACATCATCTGCAGGCATCAGACTTGCACCAGCTCCTGCCAAGGCTGTGAAAAATAATTGAGTCACCACTGCCATGCCAACTCACCACTCATTTCCCTTCCAGGGCTGAAATGCCACTTGATGACTGGAATATGCCTCTGCCCATGAGACTGGTTTGCTCCATGGAACAAAAAAAACCCAAACAACAAAACAACAAAGAGGAGTGAAGAGCTCCAGATAACTGGAAATAAAGAGCAAAGCCAGGATTTACAAGGCAGCTTTAGATTCCTCAGGTTGCTCTGTGCCCTTTAAAAGTTGCACATAAAACAGCTGCTCTTGTCTAAGCCACGATCAATATCTAAAGCAGACATCACAGCAGAGCCATCAGAGGTTTTCAATGTCAAACCAACAGCACTTCTGCACCTGGGGGTGCTGGGGAACGAGTTCACCACAGGCCACCAATGTGTCCTCGTAGCCAAGACCACCAAGGGCCTGCTGGGGTGCACTGGGAAGAGTGTGGCCAGCAAGTCCAGGGATGCTCTCCTGTCCCTCAGGATTGTGTCCAGTTCTGTGCTCCCCAGCTCAAGAAGGACAGGGAACTGCTGGAGTGAGTTCAGCAGAGTGCCACGAAAATTCTGAGGGGCCTGGAGCAGCTCTGTGAGGAGCAAAGGCTGAGCCCTGGGGGTGCTGAGCCTGCAGAAGAGCAGCCCCAGAGGGGATCTGAGCAGTGCTCAGCAAGAGCTAAAGGGTAGGGGGCAGGAGCATGGGGCTGGGCTCTTGTCAGTGGTGCCCAGGGACAGGCCAAGGGGAAACAGGTACAGACTAGAACCCAGGAGGTTTCATTGTAGGAGAAACTTGTTTGGTGTGAAGGTGCTGGAGGCCTGGAGCAGGCTACCCAGAGAAGTTGTGGAGTCATCTGTGCAGAGCTCCCAACGCCCCTGGGCATTGTGCTCCTGTGCAAGCTGCTGTGGGTGCCCTGCTGGAGCAGGGGGGGTTGGACTGGCTGAGCTCCAGAGGTCCCTTTCAATCACTGATACTCTGTTTCTGTGATTCTTCCAACGTTAGCTCAGCCCAGTAACACAGGGGAGCACGAAGCCCTGGCAGGAACATCAAAGGCTGACCTCAACCAATCTGATTCTTTACTATTCCTCTCCTCAAGGCTGCATGCACCCCTCCAAGCACGTGACTAAGGGAGCAGTTTGACTGTGCAAACCCCCTCGTTTTCCATCTGCATATGGCCCATTAAATTAAACAGGAGCTGCACATTGCAAACAGCTGATGACAAACAGGGACACAGCTACGGAGCTGAGAGAGGGTGGAAAAATTCCAACGAGCAGCCATAACAAAATCAGTACCCATATGATAGGCAAACCTATTGCCAACCACTTTTTTATCTTTTTTTTTTTTACATCAGTTGAGAAACACTTAATTGGAGACAGAATCAATCCAATGCTCTTCTTTAAATCTAATTATAACCCCACTTCTCTTCCAGCCACCACACCGTGCAAAGCAATCCTGTCACTCAATATTATTGGCAATGCTGCATTTGCCTTGCTGCTTGCTTGGTGCCTTGCTTTTATCGTGTAGTTCAAACACTAATACCTTGCAAACAAGAAGCAAATGAAAGCTGACTGTGCTGGCTGAACGCTGCCTGCCTGGGTGTAGCTGTGACAGCTCCACGCAGCGTTAGGAGCGCGGCGCAGACAGCAGAGCGCAGCCTTCCCCTGCTCCTCACCTCCCCACCACGCTCCTGCACAGCAAAACCCTGCCAGATGTTCCAGCCCAGAGGAGCAGGCAGCCAAGCAGCTGCAGGGTTGTGGTATCCTTCAGGTGCTCATCATCATCCCCCCAGCAAGGCTCCAGCTCCTGCTCAGCTCCAGGTTCATTGCTGCTTGACAGGCAGCAGGGACACAGAAGGGTTAACGCCAAGGGCTGGCTCCTGTCCCTCCCTTCAGGCACGATGTTCCCGAGCCCAGAATGCATTGGGTTGGAAGGGAGCCTCTAAGGTCATCTTGTTCAACACCCCCTGTAGTGATAGGATGAGCAGGAATGGGTTGAAGCTTGAAGAGGGCAGACTGAGACTGGAGATGAAGAAGAAATTCTTGCCAGTGAGGGTGGGGAGGCTCTGGAACAGGTCACCCAGGGGGGCCGTGGATGCCTCCTCCCTGGAGGTGTTCAAGGCCAGGTTGGGTGAAGCCTTGGGCAACCTGGGCTGGTGGGAGCTGTCCCTGCCCAGGGTAGTGGAGGTTGGAACTGGATGATCTTGAAGGTCCCTTCCAACCCAAACCATTCTATGAATCTCCAACTGGATCAGGCTGCTCAGGGTCCAGCCAAGTGTGTCCTTGCTCATTATGATCGATCAGGATTTTCTTAATCCCCATGGGTTAAAATGGATCTGGACAGCTCAGACACCAGAATATCAACACTCTAGATGTTTCTACAACCAGCAGCCATTTGTGAGCAGCAATGTGACTCAAAGCAAGTCAACTCGGCCCACAAAGCAGCTCAGCTACAGACACTAAGGCACTGAGAAGTGCATGAGGCCAGCAGAGCCGATTTAGGCTCTCGGCTGCTGATCTCTTTGGCTCACTCTCAGCTGCAGCAGCAAACTGAACTAATCAACCCATCTTTGGTCCATAGGATTAGATGAGAACTCCTGGGTCATCTGCTGCTGCCCTCTGCTATTTCATGGCTTCTCCATATGGTTGGCCTAGAGACAAGACAGGGCCAGTTGCTCTTTACAGCATTCCATCTAATTTGCAATGATCAGGATTGAAACTCTTCAGGAAGGTTTTTAGCTTCTGCAGTTGCTCAGTACAGCAGATGGGAAGCCTTCTAAAATCCAAATTAATTACAACTTTGGACAAATTAACTATAACAAGAATAATTTGTTCTGAGCACCAGAATCTTCACTTGAATATTTTTATCATCAACTCAACACCACTAATTCCATCAGAGGTTTTCAGGCTGGTAGAAGTGTTTGGTACCAACATCACAGAAGGTGCTGGAGTTCAGGCTGCTGCTGCTGGAGAGCAGCAAAAAGGAGTGGAGCTGGGTCTGCCTGTTTGCAAACAAACAAGAGACAGCTGAGAGGTGCTGAAAGGAACAGCCCAACGATGCCTCTCTGCTGGGAATGCCTTTAAAACAGTAATGAACATCTCCAAGTTCTGGTGTTAAAGCCTCTTGGAGGCAAAGGGGCATTTGGAACCCAATGTTTCAGTGTTGGCACAGTCAGAGAACCACCATTTGATGGCTTCCCACGCTGCTCCCCTCCAGAGCTTTATCATGGCCAACTGTGAGGGCTACAAACTTTAATTAAAACTTTAATTCTTGATCGCAGCTCTTTAATAATGAAAAGTAACAGGGTGGATTCAGCATGGGGCTCTGAGCATTGACAGAGCCAGGAATCATTTCACCAGCTACAGCCACTGCTGAAGGAGGGCAACTACAGTCTAAAGCTGCTCCAGCCCTGAAAAAGCTGAGCCCTCTTCACCTGTAACTCAAGAGGCAGCACAAAACAGTAAATATTGTCTACATGGGAGGGCAACACCAACATTTCAGACTCCTTTTGTGTTTAGTATTTCACTGGCACACAGATCTGGGACAGGTCCTCTGTTCACAAGCACCAAGCAGTGCAGATGATGTGCCTGAAGCTGCAGAAGCAAACCAGCCCTGACTGCAGCACCCTCCTCAGCCAAGTCTAGGGAAGTTCTCCTCCTCCTCTACTCTGCCCTAGCGAGACAACATCTGGAATGTTGTGTCCAGTTTTGGGCTCCTCAATCCAAGAGAGACAGGAATCTGCTGGAGAAAGTCCAGCAGAGGCTATGAGGATGCCTGGGGGGTGGAACATCTCTCCTACACAGAAGGGTTGAGAGCCCTGGGGCTGTTTAGTCTAGAGGAGAGAAGGCTGAGAGAGATCTGATCAAGGTCTACGAATATCTGAGGGGTGGGGGGCAAGATGAAGGTGCCAGGTTCTTTGTGCTGGTGCCCAGTGACAGGACAAGGAACCACAGGAGGTTCCATCTGGGGGTGTTGAGCCTGCAGAAGAGCAGCCCCAGAGAGGATCTGAGCAGTGCTCAGCAAGAGCTAAAGGCTGGGGGGCAAGAGGATGGGGCTGGGCTCTTGTCAGTGGTGCCCAGGGACAGGCCAAGGGGAAACAGGTGCAGACTAGAACCCAAGAGTTTCACTGTAGGAGAAACTTGTTTGGTGTGAGGGTGCTGGAGGCCTGAGGCAGGCTGCCCAGAGAGGCTGTGGAGACTCCAAAACCCTACTGGATGTGCTCCTGTGTGAGCTGCCCTGGGTGCTCCTGCTTTGGCAGGGCAAGGGGGTTGAACCAGATGGCCTCTGGAGGTCCCTTCCAACCCTTAACATTCTGTGGTTCTGTCAATGGTCAGAAAGGGACAGGAACCACTTTTGAATTGTATTTTGTAACTCTCTAAGCACAACTCCACAAACAGCCCTCTAAAAGAATGAGCTATTTGTGCTTGGGAAAGAGGAGGGCATTTATTATGAAGGCAAACAGCACTATTTACTTGGGGCTGTTTCCCTCCACATTTAAACTCTTCTAATTTCTTAAAATAAGCACTGTTCTTCCAGGCATAATTGTTTCTTTTCAATCAGGCACTTACTGTTTGCAGCTACCAAATTTGTTGCAGCTGTAATCAAACACCATGTCTTGGGGAAGGGAAAGAAAAACAACAAAAGCACCAAACCCAAATCTTCACCTACTGTTCAATCTTGCTGCTTTCCAAGCAGCACTGCTGCTGCAGAGTCCCAAATGGCCTGGTTGCCTCCAGGGGTTCCTAACTGAGCTTTGATTTGAGGGGGAAAAAAAACAACTAAATAAATAAATAAATAGAGAGTAATTAAAGTTCTGAAAGTTACACAGATGAGGACTCCTAAAACATTGTCTTGAACATTGCTGCATCTCTCCTCTGCAGCACTTCCCTTGTCAGAGCACAAAGATAACAAATGAAAACACAGAGCTGAGTGAAAATAGGGAATTAAAGAACTGTTCTGGTTGGGAAAGACCTCCAAGATCCAGAGCAGTCCAACACCACTGTGGCCATTTAACCATGTCCTCAAAGGCCATGCCCACATTCCCTACACACCTCCAGGGATGGGGACTCCACCACCTCCCTGGGCAGCCTGTGCCAATGCCCAGCCAAAGGCACTTTGAACCTGTCCAGCCCTGAAAAGCAGAACTTCATTAAGCTCACAGGACTCAGTGGTTTATAACATTGCCCTCTGGTCATGCACCACAGAATCACAGACTCACAGCACAGCCAGGCTGGCACAGCCCCTCAGGGGCACCAACCTAGAGCCCTGCTCTGCAATGTTCACNAACTTCTTCCCCAGCTCCACTCTAGCACTGCTCTCCTTAGGACAAGTCCTTCTCCAGCCTTCCTGATAGGATAAAGAGCAGTTTCAGGTATCTTCCCTCAAATCCCTTTCTACTTTTCATCCCTTCAGGACTAACAAAGCAGCCAAGAAGTAATGGTTGACAAATAATAATGTCATTTTATTGCATGTCTCCATTAGTAAACTAAGAAGAAGCCACCTGCTGTTCATCATGAACAGCCATTAGCCTTATTGAGGAAATGGGGTGGAATTTATAACAATTTTCCTCTTATTGTACAAGACTTGCCCAATTTGTTTGAAATGTCAACTTGCTGTGCATTCATCAGGTGTGCAGCAGCAGTGGCCCTAATTAATTCCTCATTGGAAGTCTTGGCATGTGCCTCAATATTGGCTGCACACAGATCTCAGGGGAAGCAGCAAGTGGAGGCATTGGTCAGTTCTGGTGGTTAAACCTTCAGGAGGATCTCTCACAAGATCCTGGCCTGCATCAGGAGCAGTGTGGCCAGCAGGAGCAGGGCAGTGCTTCTGCCCCTGTGCTCAGCACTGCTCAGGCCACACCTTGAGTGCTGTGTCCAGTTCTGGGCCCCTCAATGCAAGAGAGATGTTGAGGTGCTGGAAGGTGTCCAGAGAAGGGCAGCAAGGCTGGGGAGGGGCCTGGAGCACAGCCCTGTGAGGAGAGGCTGAGGGAGCTGGGGGTGTGCAGCCTGCACAAGAGGAGGCTCAGGGCAGACCTCATTGCTCTCTGCAGCTACCTGAAGGGAGGTTGTAGCCAGCTGGGGTTGGGCTCTGCTGCCAGGCACCCAGGGACAGAACAAGAGGACACAGCCTCAAGCTGTGCCAGGGCAGGCTCAGGCTGGATGTTAGGAAGAAGTTCTTGACAGAGAGAGTGATTGGCATTGGAATGGGCTGCCCAGGGAGGTGGTGGAGTGCCCATCCCTGGAGGTGTTGAAGAGGAGGCTGCATGAGGCACTGAGTGCCAGGGGTTAGGGAATTAGAAGGGTTAGAGGAGAGGTTGGACTTGGTGATCTTGGAGGTCTCTTCCAACCTGCTTAATTCTGTGTTTCTGTCTACACTCACATCCTAGGAGAAAAAGTCCAGTCCTGACTTGCCCAGTTTCAGAGGGACAGGGATCCACAGGAGAGAGCCCACAGAGGGCCACAAGGATGCTGATGGGAGTGGAGCACTGCCTGGTGAGCAGAGGCTGAGGGACCTGGGGCTGCTTAGTCTGCAGAGGATCACAGGATGTGAGGGGTTGGAAGGGATCTCCATAGATCACTGAGTCCAACTCCCCTGCCAGAGCAGGACCCAGCCCTCAGATATTTATGGACACCTGTTAGCTCCCCTCTCAGTCTCCTCCTTTCATCACAAGCCAGGACTTCTTTGCTGTGAGGTCCCAGAGCCCTGGCACAGGCTGCCCAGAGAGGTTGTGGAGCCTCCTTCTCTGGAGCCTTTCCAAACCCATCTGGATGTGTTCCTGCATGACCTGCACTGGATTTTATGGTCCTGCTGTGGCAGGGTGGGGGTGGACTCAATGATCCGTGGAGGTCCTTTCCAATCCCTAAGATCCTGTGAAAAGCCTAACTTGGATTATTTACAGCTGCCTCTACTCTGAAGTGCTCCTGCAGCTGAAAGCAAATGCAAAGACTTCCCCAACAGCTGGGTACATTTTGAGAAGGATCATTTAGGCATTAAAAAAGAAAAAAAAAATTAGAGGGGGAAAAAAATAAATCCCACAGTCTGAGGGTGAACAGGGCTAATTGTGAAATCATGTTGAATTCAAGGGACAGTTTAACAGGGGGGGAAGGAACAAATATCTGGTTGGTAAGAGCATGGAAACACTCCATTTAAATATCTCCTAAATGGTGTTTTCTGAAATTGAGCTGCAGAAGAATTGCTTATATCTAAAAAGGATCTCTTAAGTAACAAAAAATTACCTTCAGATCAAACTTACTCTATGGAAATGGAAACTAAATTCTCTCTGTCCTCTCAATTCAGCAAGCAAAAGCTGACCACTGCCCATTCCCAGCCAGCCCTGCAGTGGTTGCTCCTCTTTCTTCCTCCAGATGATCCACTTAAGGACAGTGGTTTGTGCTGCTCTGAACACCCCTCTGCTGCTGGGGGGTTTCCCATGCTCACAGTGCCCACCCTCTGTGCAACTCCTCAGCACTAACAGCACCTCCAGCAAGGAGCCATCCTGACCTTGCTTTGCAGCTTGTGAGCCCCTGTCCCAGCTGACATCACAAAGGGGGTCATGCAGCTGGGCTCTGAAGCTCTGACCAAAAGCATCCTGGTGTGGATGAGGAATGGTGAGCTCAGCTGGGCAGGGAAGTGACTGTCCCCTGCACTCAGCACTGGGGAGGCCACTCCATGAGTAGTGGGGGCAGGTCTGGGCCACTCCATGAAGGACAGTGAGAGGCTGAAGCATCTCTACAGAAGGGCACCAAGCTGGGGAAGGATCCAGCAAACAGGGCTGGTGAGGAGCAGCTGAGGGACCTGGGGTTGTTCAGTGTGGAGCAAAGGAGGCTTAGAGGAGATCTTCTGGCTCTGGCCAACTCCCTGAACAGAAGTTGGAGTGTGGTGGGGTTGGTCTCCTCTCCTTAGTATCAGGTGATAGAATGAGAGGGAAGTGGCCTGAAATTGTGCCAGGGGAGGTTTGGTGTTGGAGATGAGGAGCAATTTCTTTCCTGCAAGAGTGGCACAGACTGCCCAGGGAGGTGCTGGAGTGCCCATGCCTGGAGGAGTGGCCATGGCACTTGGGCAGATGGTTTAGTGGCCATGGTGGGGTTGGTTTGATGGTTGGATTTGATGATCTTGGAGCTCTTTTCCAACCAATTCTGTGATCATCCTCAGTCACACATGTGTCCACTCCTTGGGATGGGTGAGCTGGGGAAGGAGAACATCAGCTTTCCTTCCTGCTCCCAGCACTTTGTTCCACAGCAGAGAATATAAACCTTCTGCTGCCTACTGAGCTCTGAAACAGTGTTTGGCATCTAGAGAAAAATCACAACAAACAGCAAGAGATGGGAGCACATGAAGGATCAGACAATGAAAGCAGACAGAAACAAGCTGGCAACACACACCAAACTAAATGAAGAAAGGTGAGGGAGTCAGGAAATGAGGAAAAGAGGATTAAGGAAGATCTAACAGCCAGGCACAATAACACAGAATGAAGTCAGGAAGCCATGAGCTCCACAAGTGTCACAGCACAGCAGCCCCAGAGCTGGCTGCTCCTCAAATTCCACTGCTGCCTCTGCCACCTGCCTTGCCTGGGGCTTGAAGAAGCTCTGAAGGCTTCAGAGACCACTCATGGGAGTATGGAATGGGTTGGAAAGGACCTCCGAGATCATCCAGTTCCAACCCCCTGCCGAGGGCAGGGACACCTCACACCAGCCCAGGTTGCTCAAAGCTTCATCCAACCTGGCCTTGAACACCTCCAGGGAGGGGACATCCACAGCCTCCCTGGACATCCTGTGCCAGGGTCTCACCTGTTCTTCTAGCACCTCTAACTCCTCTTAGTGGAAATGGTACTTAAGAGATTCCACCACTGCTCTCCAGCTGCTCTCCAGTTTGCAACCAGGGAAATGTCACTCAGCTGTGTCCAGCCCAGAGCCACAGAGATGCTGAAGGGAATGGAACAGCTCTGGTAGGAGCAGAGCCTGAGGGAGCTGGGGCTGGGAGCTTGGAGGAGCCTGAGAGGTGACCTCAGCAATGGGTATCAATATGTACAGGTGAGTGCCAGGAGGCTGCAGCCAGGCTCTGCTGGGTGATGCCCAGTGCCAGGCCAAGGGGCACTGGCTGCAAGCTGAGGCAGAGGAAGTTTCATTGAAACCTGAGGAGGAATTTTCTCCCTGTGAGGGTGCCAGAGCCCTGGCACAGGCTGCCCAGGGGGGCTGTGGAGTCTCCCTCTCTGGAAATATCCAAAACCCCCCTGGATGTGTTCTGTGTGATCTGCTCTGGGAGATGCTGCTCTGGCAGGGGTTGGACTGGCTGAGCTCTGGAGGTCCCTTCCAGCCCCTGGCACTCTGTGGTCCTGTGTCCTGAAACAAGCAGAAATGAAGCAACACAGAGAGCTGGGAGCAGGAGATGGTTTCAAGAAATTGCTTCTAAGAGATCTTAGCAGCAGCATCATAGCAAAGAGATAAGCCAGGAAGATGTTCACTGAGACAAAGCCAACCTCAATTTCTGTGTTTGCCAGAGGGTCAGGGCAGAGCAGATGTCAGTGTGAGCACTGTGTCTTTATGTCACTTTGAAGCCTCCAACTGCACAATTTCTTCCTGTCCTCCTTAAAAGTTTGAGATCCTTGGTGCCAGCATTTAAATTCTGCCTCTCTCAGTGCATTTCCCAATGACTGCTTAAAGGGAGGAGGAGGAGAATGACCAAGCCTTGATAGCAGGCCAGAAAGGAGCAGTTTACAGCAAGGACTCCAATGCATTGTTCTGGCTTGAAGCAGGAATTATCCAATCACAACTGTTCACTGAGCTGTAGGTGAAGTCAAACAGCACTGCAGCAGCTTGGCCCTTGGAGCAGAACCACATTTACCTCCTCCTCTGCTCTTGGGTAACAGCAACTCCAACAGCACAGCAAATCAGCTCTTGGGAGGCAGGCTCAGAGTGGCACTTTGAGCAGTTCCACTCCCCACTCTCCTTCAAAACAAAGCTTTAATATCCAACAAGGCTTCAGGTCCCTCTCATTCTGTTCCTCTCCTTCCCACCAGGGCTCCAGCTGCCCCTCNAGAAAGGTGAGGGAGTCAGGAAATGAGGAAAAGAGGATTAAGGAAGATCTAACAGCCAGGCACAATAACACAGAATGAAGTCAGGAAGCCATGAGCTCCACAAGTGTCACAGCACAGCAGCCCCAGAGCTGGCTGCTCCTCAAATTCCACTGCTGCCTCTGCCACCTGCCTTGCCTGGGGCTTGAAGAAGCTCTGAAGGCTTCAGAGACCACTCATGGGAGTATGGAATGGGTTGGAAAGGACCTCCGAGATCATCCAGTTCCAACCCCCTGCCGAGGGCAGGGACACCTCACACCAGCCCAGGTTGCTCAAAGCTTCATCCAACCTGGCCTTGAACACCTCCAGGGAGGGGACATCCACAGCCTCCCTGGACATCCTGTGCCAGGGTCTCACCTGTTCTTCTAGCACCTCTAACTCCTCTTAGTGGAAATGGTACTTAAGAGATTCCACCACTGCTCTCCAGCTGCTCTCCAGTTTGCAACCAGGGAAATGTCACTCAGCTGTGTCCAGCCCAGAGCCACAGAGATGCTGAAGGGAATGGAACAGCTCTGCTAGGAGCAGAGCCTGAGGGAGCTGGGGCTGGGAGCTTGGAGGAGCCTGAGAGGTGACCTCAGCAATGGGTATCAATATGTACAGGTGAGTGCCAGGAGGCTGCAGCCAGGCTCTGCTGGGTGATGCCCAGTGCCAGGCCAAGGGGCACTGGCTGCAAGCTGAGGCAGAGGAAGTTTCATTGAAACCTGAGGAGGAATTTTCTCCCTGTGAGGGTGCCAGAGCCCTGGCACAGGCTGCCCAGGGGGGCTGTGGAGTCTCCCTCTCTGGAAATATCCAAAACCCCCCTGGATGTGTTCTGTGTGATCTGCTCTGGGAGATGCTGCTCTGGCAGGGGTTGGACTGGCTGAGCTCTGGAGGTCCCTTCCAGCCCCTGGCACTCTGTGGTCCTGTGTCCTGAAACAAGCAGAAATGAAGCAACACAGAGAGCTGGGAGCAGGAGATGGTTTCAAGAAATTGCTTCTAAGAGATCTTAGCAGCAGCATCATAGCAAAGAGATAAGCCAGGAAGATGTTCACTGAGACAAAGCCAACCTCAATTTCTGTGTTTGCCAGAGGGTCAGGGCAGAGCAGATGTCAGTGTGAGCACTGTGTCTTTATGTCACTTTGAAGCCTCCAACTGCACAATTTCTTCCTGTCCTCCTTAAAAGTTTGAGATCCTTGGTGCCAGCATTTAAATTCTGCCTCTCTCAGTGCATTTCCCAATGACTGCTTAAAGGGAGGAGGAGGAGAATGACCAAGCCTTGATAGCAGGCCAGAAAGGAGCAGTTTACAGCAAGGACTCCAATGCATTGTTCTGGCTTGAAGCAGGAATTATCCAATCACAACTGTTCACTGAGCTGTAGGTGAAGTCAAACAGCACTGCAGCAGCTTGGCCCTTGGAGCAGAACCACATTTACCTCCTCCTCTGCTCTTGGGTAACAGCAACTCCAACAGCACAGCAAATCAGCTCTTGGGAGGCAGGCTCAGAGTGGCACTTTGAGCAGTTCCACTCCCCACTCTCCTTCAAAACAAAGCTTTAATATCCAACAAGGCTTCAGGTCCCTCTCATTCTGTTCCTCTCCTTCCCACCAGGGCTCCAGCTGCCCCTCATTTATCACAGGCTCACAGGATGTGGGGTTGGAAGGGACCCAAAGAGCTCAGCCAGTCCAACCCCTGCCAGAGCAGGACCAGACAATGCAGCTCAGGGCACACAGAACACATCCAGACAGGCCTGCAAAGGCTCCACAGAAGGAGACTCCACAGCCTCTCTGGGCAGCCTGTGCCAGGGCTCTGGGACCCTTCCAGCCAAGAAGTTGCCCTTGTGCTGAGCTGGAACCTCCTGTGCTGCAGCTTCCATCCATTGCTGCTTGTCCTATCCCAGGGAGCAAGTCCCACCAGGGCTCCAGCTCCCTCTCATTCCCACCAGGGCTCCAGGCCCCTCAGTGGCTCTGGTTAAATTTTAAGTATATTTATTCTTTTTTTTTTTTTTTCTTTTTGTTTTGTCTTTTCTTTCCCCAGCTCTCTGCTTTAAAGCCTCCTAATCACTCAAACAAACTTCAGATAATTTGCAATACACATGACTAAAGGGCAGCCCTGGCACAAGCCTTTGTACAAGATTACTTGCTGCATCAAGGTAATAAAAAAGCCATTAAAAAGTGTACAAGTAACTGTGTGTAAATGCCAAAAAAATGAACTCCAAATGTCAGGAAAGTACAAAAGCAGCTACATGTCCTCTCTGACACAACTGGGGAGCAATGTACTGCCTTGCCTGCTGGAGAGCTACTGACTCATGTTCCAGCAGAGGCTCTGCAAACAGGCACTGGGATTTATCCTTCCTCACCTGTCCCAAGAGCCACCACACACCACCAAAATCCCCACTCACAACTTACCCTGTGTGAAGAAACTGCCAACAGCACTGCCTGGCCAGGCTGAGCAGCCTTTGCCCCCCCTGGCCACTGCTGCCTCAAGGCAGAGCAGAAGTTTTACCCAGAGATCAGAAGGTGTTTAAACAGCACTCCCTGAAAAGCTGTCAGGTGCTGAGGGAGAAGAACATCACCTAAATGAAGGCACCTGCCTGGCTTCATGCTTTGGGTAATTGGGCACTTGGCCTCATTATCAAAGGCCATCATTAAGGCTGAGCTTCTGAGGGCTCCAAAGGAAAATGTTCATGGGGATGTGAGCAGCATTCAGGGTCCAATAATCACCATCAGTAGAACTCAAAGATCAGCACAGTTCACCTGTCCTTTGCCCAGCAGCACCAGGTCACTTTGCAACCAAGACCTGCCTGCTCCTACAGCCACTTCATGGATTCACAGACTCACAGAATGGTCTGGGCTGGAAGGGACCTTAAAGGTCATCCAGTTCCAACCCCCCCAGCCCAGGCTGCTCAAGGCCTCATCCAACCTGGCCCTGAACTCCTCCAGGGAGGGGACATCCACAGCCTCCCTGGGCAACCTGTGCCAGAGTCTCACCACCCTCACTGGAAAGAATATCTCCCTAATCTCCAGTCTCAATCTGCCCTCCCCAAGCTTCAATCCATTCTGTCCAAGACTTTGAGGCTCCCAAGCCTTCACCTACAATCCTTTACTTTCACAGCCACCAAGCTCTGGACATGATTTATGACAAGAAACACAGCAGTTCAGTTTAAATACTTGGAGAGAAAGGTGCAGAGAACATAACAAATGAGCAAAGAGAATGTAAAGGTAAAAAGCCCTGACACAAGCATTCCATGCACTGCTCTGCAGTCCCCACTCCCAGCCATAAATCCCAGTGGCTGGGCTTGCTCTAACCCTGCAGAGTCCACTGGCAAGTCCCACATCACTTCCTGCTCAGTCACTCAGGCTTTGCTGTTTGAGAAAGCTCTTAAAGATGTCTGGAGCACAGATCACAGAATCATAGAATCAGTCAGGGATGAGAGGGACCACAAAGTCCCTTGGTAGGTCCCATGGGCAGGGACACCTCACACCAGATCAGGCTGTCCAGAGCCTCATCCAGCCTGGTCTTAAGACAGCAGGAGGGAAAAGCCCAGAACACACTTGGAAGGAATCAGCACTTTAAATCCTGAACAAACTGCATCAAATGATACCAGAAGCAGACACTGATGTCTTGGATCAGACACCTGCAGGTGGACACAGCACTGAATGCACAGAGTGCACTGGCTTGGAAAGGACCTCCAAAGGTCAGCTAGCCTGACCCCCTGCAGCAAGCAGGGACATCCCCCACTAGGGCAGGCTGCCCAGAGCTCTGCCAAGCCTGCTTGAAACACTGCCCCTCAGTTTGCCACCCTAGCCCAAGCTGAATGCAGCTCAGTTCCCTGAGCTGGGCAGCCTTACCTTCATAGCTTGCCTGGAAGCCTTGCGCGCTGACGGCGTAGTCGCTGACGAGCCACAGGGACAGCACAACCCCCGTGCTCACCACAGGAGCAGGCAGCTGGAATCCTGTTAACCTGCAGGAAAGCAAGGGCAAGGTTACACTCAGCAGCTCTGCCTCTGACCCTCCAGCAAACACAGCAGAGGGGCAGCTGCCACCTCCCAGCCTGAATCATAGATCTGCAGAACTGTTTCAGCTGGAGGAGACCTCCAGGATCAGAGTCCAAGCATCAACCCAGCACCACCACAGTGGTGTTGGATTTTGGTTGGATCAGCCCTCTAAGCTCAGCCAGTCTGTGATGGTTTGGGAGTTATCTGCCCCCACACACAAAGAATTCACCCAGACTAGGCTCAGCCTGCTGGAAGTTAAGGTTTGCAGCTTTATACTCACAGCTTAGCACAATGCACAAGCAGATATTTACAACAAATACTTACAGCTCTGTACAGAAACAGACAAGTGAAAGGTAATACAGAAACATAATCCCCTGCCCAGAGATCAGAGTCCCCAGGAGGGGCTCCCAACCTTTCTCCCACCTTCCCTCCACCCCCCTCTCTTACCCCAGGGTAAGAGCTCCTTACCCTCAGACCTCCCCTCATCAGATTTATTCTCCAGACCCTTCCCCAGCTTTGTTGCCCTCCTCTGGACCTGCTCCAGCACCTCCACATCTCTGCTGTATTGAGGTGCCCCAAACTGAACACAACACTCAAGCTGTGGCCTCACCAGAGCTGCGTCCAAGGGCACAATCCCCTCCCTGCTGCTGCCCACAGCATTTCTAATCCAAGCCAGGGTGCCAGAGTTAAGAGGCCTCTCTGCCAATGCAGGGGGCTGGAGGAGACAACCTCTGAGCTCCCTTCCATCCCAACCCATCCTGTGACTGTGTGATCTGGGAGCTGCAGTGGACACTTGGCTGTGAGAGCAGAAAGCAGCCCACAAGTGGGACAAAGTCTGCTGAGCAGCACTGCAGAGCCCCACAGGAGCCCCACAGCCCAGGGGTCTTCCCCTCCCACCCTGTGGCTGCAGAGCCAAATGACACCTGGCAACGTGACTGCAGAACTGTGTTCAGCAGTGATTATAAACTCAAACACCAAATCCCTGACTCTCCTGGCAGCCCAAGCCCAGCCAGTGCCCACTCCTCACCAACCACCACAGCTTTACAACTCCTAAGCCTTCTCTTTATGCTCACTAAGGTGATTTACATAATTCACATCAGGAACATTTGGTTTAAGGCAATCTCCTGTTTGATTCTTGCCTCCCATTATCAAGGACAGAAATTCAGATACAACCTCCACGACCTGACAACTGCTCTGAAATCAGGCTGAGACAAAAACCACAGCAGTCACTGGAGGAGCTCAGGCAGCCCACATGGGATCATTCCAGATCAAGACTATTGAAGCTGGATCACAAGGGACACAAGTAGGGGAAGATTAGCAGGCTGTGGTAAAGAAAAAGTTTAAAGCTGCTTACACACATACTCAGAGATTTATCCCACATCTCCTCATACAGCAGCTGGTCTCTTACAGAGAGGGCAGAAGATCAGTGGTGATAGGAAGCACTCTGACCCCTTCAGAAATACCTGTAATAAAGATTTGATTCACAGCATTTCCTCTCCTCAGATTAAATGGGATGGGGGGGGGGAAAAAAAAGCAAGCAAGCAGCATCTAAAGAACAAAATCAGATCTTTAATTTTGGAGCCATCATCTCCTCTCTGACCACAGGGTCAGGTACAAGCAGGTTGCAATTTCCAGCCCAAGCAGTTTCAGAGATTCATAGAATGGGTTGGGTTGGAAGGGAGCTTAAAGCTCAGCCAGTTCCAACTCCCTGCCATGGGCAGGGACATCTCCTACCAAGCCCAGGTTGCTTAAGGACTCATCCAACCTGGCCTTGAACATCTCCAGGGAGGTTGTGGAGCACAGAAGACCTGCAGGGAGGTTGTGGAGCACAGAATCACCCAACGTGATCAAAGATCACGTTGGGTGATTCTGTGCTCCACAACCTCCCTGGGCAACCTGTGCCAGTGTCTCACCACCCTCAACCTGTGCCAGTGTCTCACCACCCTCACTGCCAAGAATTTCTTCCTCATCTCCAGTCTCAATCTCCCCTCTGCCAGCCCCTCCTCAGCTTCCTTGCAGCCCACTTCAATTCCTGGAATCTCTCCTTTAAAGTTTCCACCGCCCCCCTGGCAACTTGCAGAGACAAAGAGTGAACTTCTCTACTCATCTCTAATTTAGTAAACTGAAATATTATTTCAAGCTGATTGAACTCTGGCTAATGAAAGCTGACATGCTCTGCCTGAGAACCTTATTAAAGCAAAATTTCCAGTTATTGGTAAAGTTCAGGCAGCTGCCAGCCAGGGATGGCAGTCAAGGTTTAATGTCAGCAAAGCAGTACTCACTGCTCTCAGCATAAAACACATTCTCTGTGCAAGCTGGAAGAAAGATTGCTCCTGTTTATGAAAAATAAAAGGTTCCAGGATTTTTAAGGGCTGAGGATAGTTCTGCTGTGCATGGCAGAGTGCCACTGCTGTTATTAATTTATTCTGCAGTTAAATTAAAATGGTTTATTGAATCATTCAGGCACTCAAATAAATCCAAGAAATCATAGAATTAGAGAATTACAAAATGGTTTAGGTTGGAAGGGACCTCAGAGATCATCCACTCCAAACCCCCCCTGCCATGGGCAGGGACACCTCTCAGCTAGGCTCAGCTGCTCTCAAGGTCTCATCCAACCTGGTCTTGAACCCCCCCAGGGAGGAGACAGCCACAGCCTCCCTGAGCAGCCTGTGCCAGACTCTCCCCACCCTCCTACTGAAGAACTTCTTCCTCAGCTCCAGTCTAACCCTGCTCTGTCTCCATGTCAAACCATTCCCCCTTGGCCTCCCTCTAGAATCCTCATGGAAAGTCTCTCTGCAGCCTTCCTGTAGGATCCCTTCAGCTCTGGACAGGCAGCTCTAAGGTGCCTTTGGAGTCTTCTCCAGGCTGAACCACCCCAGCTGCCCCAGCCTGTGCTCACAGCAGAGGTGCTCCAGCCCTTGAATTGTTTCAGCTGGAAAAGGCCTCTAAGATCAGAGTCCAACCACTGACCCAACACCACCATGGCCTGAAACACCACATCTACACCTCCAGGGATGGTGACTCCACCACCTCCCTGGGCAGCCTGTGCCAATGCCTGGCCAGTTTTAATCACAAACACCCAAGAGACAGCAGAATCCATCTGCTCTCCTTCCTCTCACCACCACTTGCCTCTCACTGTCTAGGAGCTGGCTAGCAGCAGTCTGTGCTTTGCTATCCCAAGCAGATCTCTCCTCCCTGAACCAAGCTTTCTGCATCCTGCATTCTGTTCACAGTCCATGCACTGGGAGGACTCCACTCTGCAGCTACTGCTTTTAATTCAGGGCTACATGGCTGCTCACCTGTAAGCAAGTGTAGATGTCCCCTAGGAGCCAATGGGAGCTAAGTGCTACCTGAAACAACATTGCCCTTCAGCATGGATTTGTGTTTTCCAGTTACAGAGCCTTAAAAGAAAGGGATGGTCTGTGCACAAGGGCATGAAATTGTAACTGAGGGCTTTGTCCTCAGCCTTCCTACAGATCCTACACTGACTGAAGAGACAATTTCCCTGGGAACCTCTGAGCTTCCTGAACCTCTAAAAATTAATAAACCCAACCACATCTCCCCAGGCCCCTAGTTCCAGCAGTTCATTTGTGTCTGCCTGGTGTCCCTAGAGCAAGAAGCAGAAGATGTGCTGCCTGACACCACCAAAGGTGACCAAACACTGTCTCCTCCCTCAGATCAAACAGCCTTTCTGCCCCCAGCAGATCAGGAGTGCCCCTATTAGTGCCAAAACTCAACTTCCTCAGAAGGAAGCAGGAATTCTACTCCAATAAGAAAAATGCTTGTCTAGAAACTCCTACCCTCTGTGCCACTAATTTCCATATCTCCTCCTGCAGAGAAAGCCTGCACCAGACAGGAGATTAAACTCCTCCTGTTCCTCACTGGAAGCAGCTGCAGTCAAAATAAGTTATTCCTCCTCTTAAGCCTTCAAAGAATGCACACAATTGAAATTTTCCTCTTCTCCCAACGTCCTCATCTTCTCCAAGCAAGAGCACTGCAATAGCCTCTTGAAATAATAATTGAACGAGGCTCATGCTCCAACCACTCCTCTTCCAGAGCCCCAGAAGAGGCAGGCTTGGCAGGACACCTTGCCTTGTTTGACCTGGCTGATAAACTGTCCTCAGGCTTCCCCCCCCCGCCCCAAGTTTAAAGCATGAAGATCAAGAGGATGGCAGACAGAACATGAAATCATTTCCCCATGGCCTCACGCATGGAGCAGTAATTCTGACATCACTCTTATTTAGTGGGGCAATAAAAAAAAAAAATCTGTGTAGCCTAATGAGAAAGAAAAGCAGCAAAAGTCTGCTCCATGTTTTTATTAAGGGCTACAAGAAGAAGGTGAGGGTGGTAATAACAGCACAAATAATCATCTTCCATTTCTTCTGTACCTCTGGCCAAATGGATTATTGAGTGATTATCCCCTTAAGTTGCTTGGAGCCAACACTGATTGTGTGAGATTTCCAATGTGTTTTTCATTGGCTTAATTCTGCTCCTACTGTGAGGAACCAACCTAAACCAGTGCCAGAAATACCACTTCATAAGCTTTGCCCTTGCTTTGCAGGACAACAAGAATCAATATACCAAAAACCAAAGCAACACAGAAACCTCCCACTCTGTCTGTGTCCTTCTTCAGCCTTTGCCTCGGGTTTGCCACCGACACTGCAACTATTTCTGGTGCCTGGCTCCCCACTGGCAGCAGAACAGCCAAAGCTGCTGCAACAGCACAGTTCTGCTAGAGCAGGAGCAGTGAAGAGCTGCTCTTGTAACCATCACCTCCCCACAGCTCCTCTGTGCTGCCAGGAGCACCAAAGCCCCCGGCACACAGCAGAGTTTCTGGGCACAAACATGAACGTGGGAAGTTCCATCTACACATGAGGAGGAAGTTCTTTAATGTGAGGGTGCAGAGCACCAGAACAGGCTGCCCAGACAGGCAGTGGAGTCTCCACCTCTGGAGACTTCCAAGGCCCACCTGGACTCTTCTGCCAGGCACCCAGGGACAGAAAAAGAGGACACAGCCTCAAGCTGTGCCAGGGCAGGTTCAGACTGGATGTTAGGAGGAAGTTCTTCATGGAAAGAGAGATTGGCATTGGAATGGGCTGCCCAGGGAGGTGGTGGAGTGCCCATCCCTGGGGCTGTTGAAGAAGAGGCTGCATGAGGCACTCAGTGCCAGGGGTTAGTTACTTAGAAGGTGTTAGCTGATAGGTTGGACTCAATGATCCTAGAGGTCTTAATTCTGACTCGGTCCAATGTGACCTGACCTGAATGATCCTCCTCTGGCAGGAGGGTTGGCCTGGATCACCTTCAGAGGTCCCTTCCTCTGTGATTCTGCAAGCAGTCAGCCAGGACAGTCCACATCTCAGAGGCTGTGCAGGAGCTCTCACCTCCATCTGTTGCACACTGCACTGCTCCACTGTACCGAGCACGACCCAGCCGTACCCAGGCTGTGACGCAGGCTCCCATTTTGGAGTGCAGGTGCCATAATTAAAACAGAGCACATTATTTTTCTGGTAGGATGCCCACCATCAGCTCAGGCTGCAATCAAAATAGTTATTGCAGCTGGCAATCCAACAGCCTTTAAAGCATAAATGCTGGAGAAGTGTCTCAGAACATCTAATGAAAACGCACTGGATTGCATCGTTTAACCCAGCATTAAATTACACTGCACCAGACTACAGGGATTTTTTTTCCCCCCCCTGCATGTAATTTAAAGGGACCTATTAAAGAAAATTTCCCATCAAATGAACCACTCTCTCCACTACATCCAGTGGAAATGATATGGTTAGCTTAAGTGCTAAGCCTGACACCCCTGCACCTTCCCAGGCCAATACTCAAGCTAAACCGAGTGGAAGGGACTGTGCTGAGAAAACAGCTCAGAGGGAGAGCTGCCCTTTGGAAAACACTCTGGGAAGAGCAGGTGAGTCCTCTCACACTGACATCATCTGAAACTGGATGAAAATACAAGCACAGCTTGCCCAGGGCTGTGCTTGAGGTCCCACCCCTGCAGATATCCATGACCGGGCTTGATGCGGTCCTGAGCAGCCTGCAGTAGTTGGAGGTGTCCCTGCTGCCTGCAGGGGCCATGGGCAAGATGCCCTTGGAGGGTCCCTCCAACCCAAAGCAATCTGTGAATGGTGCATTCAGGAAGAATTCAACTACTCCATTGTCCCCTGGGGCCAACAGAAGGAGCCCAGTGACTTCCAGTTGACTTTGAATGAGTTTGATGTGCCTGGTTCAGCTGGCAGCTGGCTCCTGTGCACATGGAGCAGAGGAAACTCCCTGGCTTCAGTGGAAAGCTGCCCACGTGCTCAGTGCTTCCTCTGGAAACTGGCTGTGAGATGAGGGATGTTAATTAACATTTGCAACTTTCTCCACCTTGATGAAAAGGATGAGTAAGCATCATCCTGCAGCTGCTGCAGGGAGAAGACCTTCAGGAGTACCTGGGTGTGTGTGCCTGAAAGTTACAGCTTGGAGGAAACTGGAAGCAGCTACTCAGTGCTCACTCACAGGTGTCCCCCAGGCTGCTTCATGGAATCCATGGCATAGAATCATAGCATGGGTTGGGCTGGAAGGGGCCTTCAAGATCATCCAGTTCCAACCCCCTGCCATGGGCAGGGACACCTCCCACTAGCACAGGTTGCTCAAGTCCTTCAACACCTCCAGGGAGGGGGCATCCACAGCCTCCCTGGGCAACCTGTTCCAGTGTTCCACCACTCTCACTCTTAAGGAATTTCTTCCTAATCTCCAGTCTCAATCTCCCCTCTTCCATCTCAAAGCCACTGCCCCCTCACCCTGTCATACAAGCCCTTAGGAGAAGTCCCTCCCCAGCTTTCTTGCAAGCCCCAGGAATACAAGAACAAATGCAAGAGCTCAGGGCATTATCCCATCTCAGATCTCATTACAGGTAGCAGATGTTTTTCTTTAAAGACAGTTGCTGGTGGGTGGAGGGGAAAGCAGTCTATGGGGAGGAAAAAAAAACCAAAGCATCTTGTCATTCCTATTAATACCTCACGTTCAGAAATCAGCTTTCAGCCTGGTGGAGTTTAACATCTCCTCCAAATCACTGGCCAACCCCCAAGACAATCACTATGTGTTTCAAATACCACTTTACAAAGCAGCAGAGTGAAAAAAGCAACCTGTAGGTGCCCTGGGCACAGGGACTTCAACCCATGCAGCAAAAGCTGAAGCTGACAGGTCTTTGTTCCTCACAGATCACAGGCTGCAGGATTCTGTGGTGGTCCTGTCTGCAGGAGGCTTTTCCATGCCACCACCCTGCTCGTCCAGCCAGTGACCTGCTCCAGGGTCACCATGACTCCCACAGCCTCCTCCTCCTCCTCCCAGTCACCCAATCACAGCACCTTAGGGGTTGGAAGGACCTCCAGAGATCATCCAGTGCAATCCCCTGCTAAGCAGGGCCAGCCAAGGTAGCTGGCACAGGAATGCATCCAGGCAGGTTTGGAAAGTCTCCAGAGGGGGATACTCCACAACCTCTCTGGGCAGCCTGCTCCAGGGCTCTGCCACCCTCACTGTAAGGAAGTTTCTCCTCACATCGAGGTAAAAGCTTCTGTGCTCCAGTTTGTATCCACTGCTCCTTGGCTTATTGCTGTGGACCACCAAAAGAGCCTGGCCCCCTCCACTTGGCACCCATCCCCCCAGATATTTACAGCCATGGATTAGATCCCCTCTCAGGCTTCTCCTCTCCAGACTAGCCAGCCCCAGGGCTCTGAGCCTCTCTTCCTAGGGGAGATGCTCAAGACAGGAACCATCTGGATGTGTTCCAGATCTGATCTGCTCTGGGTGCTCCTGCTCTGGCAGGGGGCCAGACCAGATGATCTTTTGAGGTTCCTTCCAGTCCCTGACATTCTGTGATCCTTGTGGCTCTCTGCTGGACTCTTTCCAGCAGGTCCCTGTCTCTCCTGAACTGGGCAGCCCCAAAGCAGGCCCACATCTCCCTGCCTGGTGTAGCCCCCCTGGCTGCACCCTCGCCTGCTGCCGCTTCAGCCTCTTTGACACATCTGATCCCTTCCATTTGCAGCAGGGAGAACTCTGCAGATCTTCTCCCCCGTGTTCAGTAAGCGTGGATGAAAGACACACACCTGAGCAGACAGCTCTCTGCCAGCATTTCCCCAGGCTTGTCTACTTCAGGCTTTTTTTTCCTCTTCTTTTCTTTTTTTTTTCCTCAGTGGCTCTGTTTGTTTTTTCCCTTCCTTTCCTCTCTGTATTTATCACAGAAAGCAGCAATCACAATGAGATGTTAGCTTTTGGTTTTTTTCAGCCATATTGACAGATTAGCAGGTACCATAACTGTTCTCATTAATCATCAATAAAACAGGCAGGGCATAATCTGAGAACACTTCCAGCTCGGGCATGCTGCAGACACTTAAAAGTCAGTTCTGTCTGCGAGGCAGAGCTCGCTGGTGTGACTTAGACAGCTGCCCTTTAAGTCTGCTCCCTGGAAGGCTGAAATGATGCTCTGGACTGAATAAAATCTCAGCCATCTTAAAAGGATGCTGTAATGACAGCAGAAAGCAAACCCAGGGCAGGTTTGGATTCGCTCAGCTCTCTGGAATGATTTATGCTCCAACCAAGCTGCTTTGATTTCCAAGTCAAGCCACACTCAGACCCTGGGCAAGCACCTTCCGAGGCACACTGCAGGCAGCAGCAACTCCTTGGATATTTTCTGTTCATCTCTCACCACACAACTCCAAGCTACTTTGCTGCCAAGCACCACCACATGTCCCATTTTATTCCATACTACTTTCCAACCATCCCCTCTGCCCAGCTGGTTGATAATTAAGTTGCTCCTAAAATACTCCAGCCCATTGGCTCCGACACACGGTGCTCTAGATTTGCTCATCAAGACAGCACAAGCACTAGGGGAAGAAAAAAGCTTTCTTTGTCCCTTAACCCCACTCATGGGGACATGTGCTACACCTACATGATTTCTCAGGGGGCTAATCTAGCACTTTGCAAACAGTTCTTGGTCTAACACCACAACACCCAGCCCCATGTGCCCGCAGGGCTTAGGAACCAGCAGCATTTTCTTCCCTCCTCCAAGCCAAGAACAATTCATCAAGCCCCAAGAGTCCTTTGCTTACCTCTGACACTGACAAAGGCTTCATTAACTAACACAGTCTCTAGGGACAGTCACAGGGCTCATAAATTCCAGCCTGGATGGATTTCTTTGCTCGTTTAAGAGGAGTTTGGGTCAATTCCCACTAGAAAAAGTGTTATTTATAGAGCTTACAGCCAGCACAGCCATCTCAGCTCTGAGGCCTCATGGCTCAAGCCAGACACAGGTATTACACATCAAATTTCAATAAATTTCATTTCCCACACAATGCAATAGAGTAGGAAGCCACAGACCTGGATTTATTATTTTAGCATCTCCCTTCCATGCTCATTTTTTTCCCCTGTACATTCTGAGGGAGCAGTGAGATGCAGGCAGACAACTGACAAGCTTTGGCACCTAAACTCTCAGTCCTGTTCTTACAAACTCAGAAAGAAAAAAAAAAAAATCTCACAGAGAAGTTCACCAAATTTTAGTAACCTCTTGGCAAAACTGAGCTGATCTTCTGAGTAAACAAATCACAGAACCACAGCATCACAGATTCTGTTCTAAACAAAGATGACTTTGGATACAAACCAAGCAAGGCTAAGCAGTGTCAGGTCAAAACTTGGCTGGTTCAGGTTATTTCTGGCATTCTTTAGAAAATAAAAATAACAAGAGAGGAAATCAGGGGGTGAGAAGTAGTAAATGGGAAAACTCTATTCTGGGAACCTCTTGCAAATCACACAAGGCTTATTGCTAAGCACAACGAGGAAAGCAGCACCAGAGTGGTGCACTGAAGGCAAGACATAAACCACCTTTGGTTTCCAACAGTTGTAGGTGAGATAATCAAGGAAAAGCTTTTCCTTGTGGCTCCCTCACCCCCTGTGCTTACAACACACACAGCTCTGCTCCTCCTGTTTTTCTCTCTCTCATCTCAAGAAGCTAAAGCTCCACAACTGCAGTCAAAGCTGACATGCAGAGTGAATCCAGGTCTCAGCTGCCAAGTCTGTGCCTCCCTTCGACTCTTTATGCATACGAAATCAGGGTCTGAACCAGACTTGAGTCATCAGTCTGCAGAGAATCTTTACTTCCCCCGAGTGACTATTAAGGGACAGCATCAGGCAAGCCTTGTTCTGCCCACACAATCCAGACCAACCATCTGAGAGCCACCCTGGTGGGTTTCCATATGAGCCACAACCTTGCCTCCCACCACCAAACAGGTGTGGCCTGTGTTCAGTCCTTAGGACTTCCATTTAACATAAGGAGAGAGACTTTGACAAGGGCTTGAAGGGATAGGAGGAGGGGGAATGGCTTTGAGTTGGAAGAGGGGAGACTGAGACTGCCTATCAGGAAGAAATTCTCTCCAGTGTGGATGGTGAGACCCTGGCACAGGTTGCCCAGGCAGGTTGTGGATTTTCCCTCCCTGGAGGTGTTCAAGGCCAGGCTGGATGAGGCCTTGAGCAAGCTGGGCTGGTGGGAGGTGTCCCTGCCCATGGCAGGGTGGGGTGGAACTGGATGAGCTTTGAGGTCCCTCCCAACCCATTCTATGAACCTCTGATAACAAAACTTCATAGAAACAGGTGAGAAAGAAGCAGTAGGAATTGACTTTCTATGGAACTAGAAATGAAAAAGAAGCACCTACATGGAGCAGACAAAGCAAAGCTGTCCTGTGGAGCCAGGGTACTTGGAGAAACAGCAGATTAATGACAAATTTCCTTTTTAGGAGATGTGTTGCATGATTAAAAAAAGAACCCAACCCATGGCTCCCACCAATGAAGATGTACCCAAAGGCTGTAATATTGATTCACCTCATACCTAATTCTCTGCTCACTTGNACATGCAGAGTGAATCCAGGTCTCAGCTGCCAAGTCTGTGCCTCCCTTCGACTCTTTATGCATACGAAATCAGGGTCTGAACCAGACTTGAGTCATCAGTCTGCAGAGAATCTTTACTTCCCCCGAGTGACTATTAAGGGACAGCATCAGGCAAGCCTTGTTCTGCCCACACAATCCAGACCAACCATCTGAGAGCCACCCTGGTGGGTTTCCATATGAGCCACAACCTTGCCTCCCACCACCAAACAGGTGTGGCCTGTGTTCAGTCCTTAGGACTTCCATTTAACATAAGGAGAGAGACTTTGACAAGGGCTTGAAGGGATAGGAGGAGGGGGAATGGCTTTGAGTTGGAAGAGGGGAGACTGAGACTGCCTATCAGGAAGAAATTCTCTCCAGTGTGGATGGTGAGACCCTGGCACAGGTTGCCCAGGCAGGTTGTGGATTTTCCCTCCCTGGAGGTGTTCAAGGCCAGGCTGGATGAGGCCTTGAGCAAGCTGGGCTGGTGGGAGGTGTCCCTGCCCATGGCAGGGTGGGGTGGAACTGGATGAGCTTTGAGGTCCCTCCCAACCCATTCTATGAACCTCTGATAACAAAACTTCATAGAAACAGGTGAGAAAGAAGCAGTAGGAATTGACTTTCTATGGAACTAGAAATGAAAAAGAAGCACCTACATGGAGCAGACAAAGCAAAGCTGTCCTGTGGAGCCAGGGTACTTGGAGAAACAGCAGATTAATGACAAATTTCCTTTTTAGGAGATGTGTTGCATGATTAAAAAAAGAACCCAACCCATGGCTCCCACCAATGAAGATGTACCCAAAGGCTGTAATATTGATTCACCTCATACCTAATTCTCTGCTCACTTGCACCTTGTGTGAACACTGAATGTTGAGCAGAACAGGGATCAAAGTTGCTAACTGCTGGTGTTTAGCAGGAGAGCAATGCACAATGCACTGCAGGTGAGACACCCTGGGCTGGAATGAGCAGTGGCAGAGACCTGCTGCTTGCCCTGGAGCAAACCACTTGGTTCTGGCTGCATACACAGGACTGGGAGAAGCATCAATGGGAGGCAACCAGGCTGTGATCTTAAAGATCTTTTCCTACTAAATAAAATCTATGATTTATCCCCTTCCTAAGACTGTACTCCCACTGCAGCAGCTCTAATCAGCTGGAAGCCCAAATACTCTAAAAATCACTGAAGATCTAAGGCCAATTATTGCCTCTTTGGGCTGCAGAAGCTTTTCTGTTTTCCAAGCAGCTCAGAAATGGCAAACAGATGATTCCAATCTTTATTAAGAAAAAGGCTCAGATGTCAGCAGTTGCTTTCACAGCAGACCAAAATCCAATTCTGGGTAGTCAAAAAAGGAGCTGGGCCACCCTCTGCCACCCAACAGGAGCATAATGAAGGAGAGTCAATGGGCACTGCAGATTTGTCAATTCTCTATTGGAGGCTACAAGTAACAGCACTCCACAACCTCATTGTATCTGCTGTGATCTACTCAGATTGTATCATCTGCTGGAGAATTTCATTAATTTTGATAAAAGGGAGGCACACACTGTCTGAAGAGGTGCTTTGCCTGAGCAACCCTCAAGGTCACACCTTAAAGATACCAAAAAAACCCAAAACCCTTTTCTAGACATAAAGATTCAGTGCATTTGGAAGGTAACATCAAAGTGCAGGCATTTTGCCTCCCTTCAGGAACATGGATTGGAAGGCAATGGATGTGGACTTTAACTGGGGACAGGTTGAGGGAGCTGGGGGTGTGCAACCTGCAGAAGAAGAGACTCCAGGAGGACCTCAGAGCTGCCTTCCATTACCTGAAGGGACCCTACAGGAAGGCTGCAGAGAGATTTTTCATGAGGGTGTCTAGAGACAGGAGCAGGGGGAATGGATTGAAGCTGATGCAGAGTAGGACTGGGCTGAGCAAGAAGTTCTTCAGTATGAGGGTACTGAGACCCTGGAACAGGCTGCCCAGGGATGCTGTAGATGCCTCCTCCCTGGAGGAGTTCAAGGCCAGGCTGCCCAAAGAGGTCTCCAAAACCTGCCTGGATGCTCCTCTATGCAACCTGCTCTGGCACTGGGGTTAGATGACCTCCAGAGGTCCCTTCCAACCCCTATTATCTTAGGAGCATGTAATTTTAGTGTGAAGAGTGAGGGAAGCAATTTGCCAGTGCCAGGGAGCAGAGCAGGACACACCTCTGATTTTACTCACATGAGGAACATCAACACCTCTCAGTGCTCTGCCTCTGCTGCTTCTGCCACCACTTCTGCACACCCACTGCTTTGCTGCACTGCCCTCAGCAGCCTCTTCGAGGAAAGCTGACACCCATCACACAGTCACAGAGCTCTTTCAGTTGGAAAATCCCTCTAAGACCAAGCCCAACCACCAACCCAACACCACCATGGCCACAAAACCATGCCCCAAAGTGCCCTGTCCACACATTTCTTGGGTTGGTGACTCCAGCACCACTTCCCTGGGCAGCTTGTTCCAGTGCCTGACCACTCTTGCAGCAGAGAAATTGTTCCTGATATCCAACCTATCCCCTGGCACAATTTGAGCCCATTAAATTCATTACCAGTGAAGAAAGCATCCATCCCTTTGCTAACCACTGCCAATATCTATTGACTGAAAATGAAATGATTCTTCAAGACCTGATTCTGCCCTAATAAATCCCAGAGACTTTCTGTCAGGCTCTCATGCAGGCAGGATCAGACTGTGGTCATCTCACCTCCCAGAGCCCTGCAGTACCACAGCAGCTGGGCAGCCTGAGCTCAAGAGCTAACAGCTCCTAACTCCTTGTGCAGCCTGAGGCAGCTCTCTGCCCTTCCCCACACTGCTCCTGTCCCTTCCATGCCAATCCAGTGGACCCTGGTCCTTCTCAGGGCACTGTAATCTAAAACTGAGGCAACATGCAAGGGCTAGAGGTTAGTTCAATTTCTCTCCCTTTACTGCTAAAACAAAACAAAACAAAGATCCAATCTTGCTTGCTCTGACCCCAGAAGCTCACCCACTGGTTTTGGAAATTGCCATTCCTGCTGGAAGAACAAAAGCTTGGGGACATGGTTTAATGGCCATGGTGGTCTTAGGCTGATGGTTGGACTTGATCACCTTAGAAGGCTTTTCCAACCACCACAATTCCATGACAGCCTCTGTGACTGTGTCACTCAAACACTACATTTGCACCTGCACAGAAAGCTGAAGAGCTTTCCCTCTAGGAAACCATCAGCAGGGCACCAGCAGCTACTGTCTCATCATCAACCATCCTGGGCAAGAGAAAGGAGCAACCCCACGAAGGCCTTCAGAGATTTCACCACGCAGAGGTAGTTTACCACACCACAGATGTGGGCACTGCAGGGATTCAGAGAATCACAGAATGGCTTGGGTGGGAAGGGACCTTCAAGATCATCCAGTTCCACCCTCCCTGCCACAGGCAGGACACCTTTCACTAGCCCAGGGGGCTCAAGGTCTCACCCAGCCTGGAACCGAACACCTCCAGGGAGGAGACCTCCACAACCTCTTTGGGAAACCTGTTCCAGTGTCTCAGCAATGATCTGAACAGGCAGCAGCTCACGTTCAAGACTCCACCACACTTCTGTTACCCAAAGGGTTAGAGACACTGTATTAAAAGTCCACTTGAAGTAAAACTAAAGATCAGCCAAGGAGGATCTAGAGGAGAATGTCTGATCCTGAGCTTCAGCAATTACTTTGTGTTATTAAAGCCAAGCTCTGTGCTGGCAGAAGATGCAGCTACACTGCAAGGGGGGAAGCTGAGGAGGGAAGTGCTCAGAGGTTTATGCTACAAGAGGTTAAGAGTGCAGCCCACTTAAGCTCTATCTGTAGTCTGACTGCACAGCACTGGACTTCACTCTCCAAATCCATAGCATCACAGAATGGGCTGGAAGGAACCTCAAAAGGTCATCCAGTCCAACCCCCCTGCAGTCAGCAGAGACATCTCCATTAGATCAAGCTGCCCAGAGCCCTGTTGAGCCTCACCTTGAATATCTCCAGGGATGAGGCCTCAGCTACCTCCCTGGGCAACCTGTTGCAATGTTCCAAGCACCTTCTTGGTACAGAATTTGTTCCTAACATCCAATCTAAATCTGCTCTTCTCTGCTTGCAAACCATTGCCCCTCATCCTACCACTGCAGGCCACTGGCAACAGTCCCTCAGCAGCCTTCAGCATCAAGGACACTTCATGAGCATTTCCCATTGCACAACACCAAAGGAACAGGAGGGATTCCATGCATTGCATCAGCCTGGGCACAGAAGACTCAGGACACCATGACCCTCCCCTGGAATTTCCACAGATTCCTCCACCCATTCAAAAACCACCTCAAGCACTACTGGCATGCAGTGCTCTCAGATCTATCAAACCCAGACTGTTCCAGGGCAGAGCCTTAATTGAAATCTATTAGATGCTGTCCAATTACAGAAAATCTTTCCCCACTTAATACACTCAGCATACCTTAATTCAAAGCAAGCCATTGCCAGGCTTTGCTGGTAGATTCCACTTGTAAACAAGGCTCAGCAGCAGTGTAGAGGGAAAACAAAACCACTTTGCAGAGCCAAAATATTACTCCATTAACAGCAACACCTTAAGGCCCAACAATAGACACTGTCCTGTGCTAGGCACAGCAGGGGAGAGCCTCAGCTGCAGCACATTCTACAGCCCAACAGACTGGAAAGAGAGAATCAGAGAATCGATAAGGCTGGAGAAGACCTCTAAGATCATCCAGTCCAGCCATCAGCCCAACACCACCCTGGCCACCAGCCCATGTCTGCATATTTTCTAACACCTCAAGGGATAGTGACTCCAGCACAGGATCAGTTTATTAGGAGTTGGAAAGGACCTCTGGAGATCTTCCAGTCCAAGCCCTGCCAGAGCAGGGCCAGGGAGCGCAGCGCAGGTCGCACAGGAACACATCCAGACAGGGCTGGAAAGGCTCCAGAGAAGGAGACTCCAGCACCTCTCTGGGCAGCCTGTGCCAGTGCTGCAGCAAAGAAACTTTTCCTAACCTCCAGCCTAAACCTCCCCTGCTGCAACTTGAGGCCATTTCCTCTCATCCTGTCACTGTAGCTTGGGAGAAGAGACCAAACCCCCTTCTGGCTCCAACCTCCTTTCAGAGAGTTGCAGAGAGCAATGAATCATAGACACAAGCAGGTTGGAAGAGAGCTCCAAGATCACCCAGCCCAACCTATCCCTCAGCCCTATCAACCAGACCATGGCACTAAGTGCCCCATCCAGGTTTTGCTTCAACACCTCCAGGGACGGTGACTCCACCACCCCCCGGGCAGCCCATGCCAGTGCCAATCACTCTCTGTCAAGAACTTCCTCTCCTCACCTTCCTCCTCTCCAGCCTCAACCACTCCTCACAGGATTCTACTGCAGACCCTTCAGCAGCTTCCCTGCCCTTGTCTGGACACTCTCCAGCAACTCCATGTTGTAGGAGTGCAAACTTTTCACCCCAAAACCCAGACCAAAGCCACTCCACCACTTTCCTCTCCATCTGCTTAACAAGCTGCTGAAAGCTCACAGTCAGGTCTCCTCCCAAGCCTGCTGCGTTCAGCATTCCAGCAGGGAAAAAGCTCCTACCTTGATTTAATCATCAGCTTTTATCACTCACTCTGATGCACACTCTCCTAATAAATATGGAAGCATTGAATGCAGCCTCTCCAAAGCAGCAGCCCTCGATGCAGTCCCATTAACTCCATTAGCTCTCCTGGACTTTCAGACCCAGTTCCATCAATGAGCTCACAGACCCAGGTTTAAATATTCAGCACTTCCTCCCCACCAAACATTAGGGCCACTGCTGAAAGGCTCTAATGCTGCTGGAGCAGCTCAAAGAAAGATCTTCTCAGGGGAAAAAAAAAAATATATATATATATAGATATATAAAATAGTGTTTTATTCTACAAAGCAGAGAACAAAGTGAAGTGGTTTGGTTTGGGTTATTTTTGTTGTTGTGTTCTTTTTTCCCATGGAGTTAAGGTGAAGTGACCAAAAAAAAAAAAAAAAAATCTCTGCTAAGGGGGAAAGGGAGGTAGGATTCTGAAGTTCACTACAGATGACAAAAGGATTTAGCTGGACCTTTGTTTTATTTGGTTTTATCCTCAGTAAAGAGAGCTTCAGCCACCTTAGAGACGTGAGGTAGCTATAAAGGAATATGCCACAGGAGCAAAGGTGACTCAACACAAATAATCTAAGCTCTGTGTATTATCAGGTGGGAAATCCTCCTCCTCCTCCTCCTCCTCCTCCAGGAATTTCTTTAACAGGCTGAAGGAGCTGGAGGTGCTCAGCTTGGAAAAGAGAAGGCTACAGGGAGACCTTAGAGCAGCATTTCAGTATCTGAAGGGGGTACAGGAAGGCTGGGGAGAGGTTGTTTAGAAGGACCTGTGGTGACAGGACGAGAGGCAATGGTTGGAAACTGGAGCAGAGGAGATTTAGGTTGGACATCAGGAGCAAGTTCTGCACAGTGAGGGTGGTGAAACACTGAACGGGTTGCCCAGAGGTGCCCTAAAAGCTGCAGCACAGGAGGTTCCAGCTCAACACCAGGGGCAACTTCTTGCCTGGAAGGGTCCCAGAGCCCTGGCACAGGCTGCCCAGAGAGGCTGTGGAGTCTCCTTCTCTGGAGCCTTTGCAGGCCTGTCTGGATGTGTTCTGTGTGCCCTGAGCTGGATTGTCTGGTCCTGCTCTGGCAGGGGGCTTGGACTGGCTGAGCTCTTTGGGTCCCTTCCAACCCCTGACATCTGTGAGCCTGTGTTTGTCTCCAGGGATGGAGCCTCATTCAAGGTCAGACTTGATGGGGCCTTGGGCAGCCTGCTCTAGTTGGAAGTGTCCCTGCTGCCTTCAGGGGGGTTTGTAGAAGATGCCCTTTGAGGGTCCCTCCCAACCTGATGCAATCTGTAAATCTGAACCCCAGCACTCCCAGTACCTGCAAAGGCAGAACCCCTGATGTGATTTTCACCCAAGTTTGCAAGCAAAACCATGTAGCACGTGGCAGGGGGAGGGGGATTCTCTCCTTCATTGTTCCTTTTGTCTCCTCCTCCTCCTCCCTTCCATTATTTGGAGGATCAAAAGCTGTGTTCTCTTGATTGCTGATTAAGTCCAAGTCACCCAGTCCAGTTTTTTTTCAAGGAGTAATTAAAAGGTTATCAAGGAGAAGCAGGCAGGGCCCAAGTGTTCTGCTGTGTCTCTCAATAGGTGACCCCAGCAGATAACTCAACTCTTATCACCTGTATCACAGAATTTTAACTTCAAACAAAATGCTTAATCTTTCAGTCAATTAAATATGGCCACAGAGCTCATCAGATGGCTTTTTTAACTGCACTGCCAGCATGTTGATGGGAGCCCTCCTGCTAACTCTGGGGTCATTTGTCAGGGAAGAAGGATGAGCATCTCTAATAAGCAGCAGCAACTCCAGCAGGCGACACCGCGCGCAGTGAGCCAGGAGATCAGTCACTGAGTGCCAGGGAGCTGAGGGCACTAAGGATTTCTGCTCTGCTTTAAGCATCAAGCAATTGCAGCAATCATTTGCAGATGTTTTCACTAACCTCACACATCCCTCAGACAGCAGAGTGGGATAGTGCCTCACAGCTGTGTAAACACACACCTCCTGCTAACAGTAATGGTGGTGAGACACTGGCACAGGCTGCCCAGGGGGGTCGTGGATGCTCCCTTCCTGGAGGTGTTTAAGGCCTTGAGCAGCCTGAGCTAGTGCAAGGTGCCCTTGCCCATGGCATGGGGGTTGGAACTGGATGAGCTTTAAGGTCCTTTTCAAGCCAAACCATTCTATGTATCTCTGAGGATGCACAGACTGCTGGCCAGAATTGAGACCTGCTTCTTTGCATGCACTGTCCACAGGCTCACAGATGTCAGGGGTTGGAAGGGACCAGCCAGTCCAAGCCCCCTGCCAGAGCAGGACCAGACAATGCAGCTCAGGGCACACATCCAGACAGGCCTTGAGTGGCTCCACAGAAGGAGACTCCACAGCCTCTCTGGGCAGCCTGTGCCAGGGCTCTGGGACCCTTCCAGGTAAGAAGTTGCCCTTGTGCTGAGCTGGAACCTCCTGTGCTGCAGCTTCCATCCACTGCTCCTTGTCCTATCCCAGGCAGCAGTGAGCAGAGCCTGCTCCCCCAGATATTTATAAACATTGATTAAATCCCCTCTCAGTCTTCTCTTCTCCAGACTAAGCAGCCCCAGGCCCTTCAGCCTTTCTAAGCTAGAGAAGGGTAGATTTAAATTGGACATTAAGAAGAAGTTCTTCACCAGGAGGGTGGTGGAACACTGCAACACATGGAGCATGGTGGAGGTCCCATCCCTGGAGACTTTTGAGTTCAGGCTTGCTGGGGCTCTGAGCAACCTGATCTAGTTGGGGATGCCTCTTAGATAACCTTTGAAGTCCCTTCCAACCCAATGAATTCTAGGAGTCTGCATCTCTTAGGCAGATAAATCCAGAATCATTGAAGCATTTCCTGGGAGCAGGAGAGGTAGGGCAGGAGGCAACACAATTACTTACCCACACCAGGCAAAGGAATGCCCAAGAGTTCTGCAGTCACTCCAGCCCAGCACTGTTCATCACATGCACAAGTCAGCAGCCTCTCCTGCTAAGAAAAGGCTGCACACATCCTGACCCTGGAGCTTTGCAAAGCAGTTTTAAGCATCTTTGGAAAGAAACAGAAAACCAGCTTGGAGTTTGTAAACTGACCAGTCCTGCTTGCAGTGTAACTCCAGTGGCTCTCTTCAGGAACACAAAATTAAGGACCTGAGCTGTTTGGCTTCCCAGACAGATTGTTACTATCACTCCCCTAGCTCTGAGTGCAAGCCTGAAACTTCAAATAAAGAAACCAGCAACTAGTTGAAGATTCTCACATTAAAAGCAACCTGCAAATTAGCAGCAGCAGATGAAAAAGCTTGCAGATGCCTCCTGGCTTTCTCCTTAACTACTGTCTGCCTGTGTCACGTAACAACAGTCTGACAAAAAGGTGCAGAGACTCTCCCAAATCCCACAGCAATCTTGGAGCCATAAATAACTCCAAATATTCAAATTTTAGTCAGGTCTCTGCTGAGCTTTTAAGCCCAGCACGGTGGGAAACCAATCAGGAAAGTAACCTGATTGGAGCATCCTCTTAACAATGACACAATCAGCAAAGCACAATGGGGATTGGCAAAAAAAAACTCTTCTTGAGGAACTGCAGTTTTCAGATCAGGTCTCCACATGCATCCCTCTGATCCCACTGGCAGTTCAGAGTAGTTAGGAACTTGAAGGATGAGCATTTGGCAGACTTTGTTCTGGTGTAACAAGCACAAACACTGCTTTAGAAAAAGGAAAGTCACATAGAGGCACTGGAGAGAAGTTACAAACCTCAGCTGAACTCCTGAAAACACAAAACTCTCCAGCTCAGGTCAAGGGAGAGACAAATCTGCAGCCATTACTGCTCTCAGGTTTCGAAGGTGATCCTCTTGCAGTGGTCCCTGCTGAAAGCCAGGGTAGGGTGTTGGGAAGAAAACCAAATGATTGGAGAAAAGCTGAAGGAACAAGGGCTTGGAAGCAAGCTCTGATTTTAGCTAACAAAGCAAAGTCATGGCACTGAAAAATGACAACAGGCTTGGATGTCTAAATTAAGACCCTGAAATGCATTTAATATTCACATGCTCATCACAAATGCAGAAGGCAAATTCCCTAATATACAGTAAAGCAGTTTATTAGCAAATGTCTCATTGGATTAAGGCTGCTCTTATTCTATTAGGGAACTTTCACACCACATTAGATGGCAGGACAAGAGGGTGTTTGCCAGCACAGTTATTAACCCCTTCTCAGAAACCCACACAGGCACTGGGACACATCAGGCCAAGGAAGCTCTTAGACAGCAGGGTCCAGAGACAGCAAAGCAGGCTCCAGCCCTCAGCACAAGAAGGGGTCAGCAGCACCAGGACCATTGTGTCCTTGCACTCGAGATGAGCAAAGGGCAGGAGCAGCTCTGCGGTAGCACAGGCTGAGGGAGCTGGGGGAGTGCAGCCTGGAGAAGAGAAGGCTTCAGGGGGGACCTTAGAGCTGCCTTTCAGTACCTGAAGAGATCCTGCAGGAAGGCTGCAGAGACACTTGTCCTGAGGGTGTCTGAGACAGGACAAGGGGGAATGGCTTGGGGCCGAGGCGGAGCAGGGCCAGAGCCGGGCCAGAGCCGGGCCGAGGCGGAGCAGGGCCAGAGCCGGGCCAGAGCCGGGCCGAGGCGGAAGTTCTCCTGCCTGGAGCTGCTCAGGGCCAGGTTGGATGAGACCTTAAGCGACCTGGGCTAGTGGAAGGTGTCCCTGCCCAGAGGGCTTGGAGTAGATGATCTCTGAGGTCCCTTTCAACCTGAGCCACTCTGTGGTTCTCTGATCCTCACCCAGGGGCACAACCACTTCCTCAACATAATCATAAGGAGACAGACTTTTGACAAGGGCTTGTAGGGATAGAGGGAGGGGGAATGGCTTTGAGCTGGAAGAAGGGAGACTGAGACTGTAGATCAGGAAGAAATTCTCTCCAGTGTGGGTAATGAGATACTGGAACAGATTGCCCACGGAGGTTGTGGATTTCCCCTCCCTGAAGGTGTTCAAGGCCAGGCTGGATGAGGCCTTGAGCAAGCTGGGCTGGTGGGAGGTGTCCCTGCCCATGGCAGGGGGGGTGGAGTAGATGATCTCTGAGGTCCCTTCCAATTTAGGCCATTCTCTGACCCTATAACTCAAGACCTGTTGAACACATCAGTGATGCTCAACAGTAAGAGCTCAAGAACAGGAGCAGAGAGATGTGGTTCCTCCCTGCTAAGCCTTGCATTGGTCAGCCTTGAACACACTGGGCAAAACCATTACATCTTCTCTAAGGAAGGAAGCCTTTTCCCTCCCCCCCACTGTTTTTACACTCACTTACAGCTTATTTTGGCCCAACTCCTGCTAGCATGAGCTTTGACAAATGAAGCACAATCATCCATCTTCCAGTGCTGCACTTGGATGACAAATTGAGTATGTTTGGAAAGCAGTTTGAGAAAAAAAAAAAAAACAAAATTGATAGCCACAGGGAAAAGAGGGGGGAAAAAAGAAGGGGAAAAAAAATGTTGGGCAACAGCTCCAGTGTTTAATGAGGGGAGATTGATGTACAAAAACCCCAAACTAGCTGCACAAAGCAGCCAGACACCAGAAAGCACAGAGGAGCAACTCCCAGGTGTTGGAGTCACCAACCTAGAAACATCCAGGGGAAGAATGCAGACATCCATCATGCAAGAGTCCAGGTCTCATTTCCTTTTGTAACTCTCCTCTAAGTGCTTTCAGACCTCTGGAAAGCCTCCTCAATGTCCTCATCCATTTCACTTTGCTCCACTGTACTAACCAGATCCCATTTCCTGGACACCTCATCTCCTCATTAGAGTGTTACACTGCTCTGTGATCCTGCTTTCAGCCCACACCTTCCACTTACCTCCCTGAGCTGTGCACAAAGTTCACCAGTGGTGCAAGGGGAGGACCTCATTTGTCTCCTCAAATTCCTCCAGTGCAGGGATATAAATTATCAGGACTATACCCAAGCTGTCCTGGTCAGCTGGAAGAAGATGCCCTTTCTGTTGTTCCTGTTGTAGAGCCATACAGAATGGTTTGTGTTGCAAGGAGCTCCAAAGCTCATCCAGTCCAACCCCCATGCAGGCAGCAGGAACATCCTCCACTAGAGCAGGCTGCCCAGGGCCTTGTAGAGCCTCACCTTGGATATGGCCAGGGATGGAGCCTCAACAACCTCCCTGGGCAACCTCTCAGTGTTCCAGCACCCTCACGGTGCACAACTTGTTCCTCACATCCCATTCAAATCTATTCTCTCATTTCAAACTATTGTCCCTTTCCTGTCCCTGCAGGCCTTTGCAAACAGTCCCTCTGCAGCCTTCTTGCAGCCCCCTTCAGGTACTGGAAGGCTGCTCCAATGCCTCCCTGGATCCTTCTCTCCTCCAGGCTGAACACCCCCAGCTCCTTCAGCCTGTCCTCATGGCAGAGGTGCTTCAGCGCTCTGATCATTTTTGTGGCCACTCCATCAGGACCACACCACACTCATGAGTAGCTCAGAGCAGTATCTGCATGCAGCTCATCTCCAGTGTCTCACTAATTGACTCCACCACAACCCTAATCCTGCCTTAATTTCATTCATGCATTTTGCTTCTTCAGCAGAACCTCCCACTGACTTCTGGAGGGCACAAGGAAACAGCTGGCACTGCTGCTGCACACAGCAACGTGCCAGGGGACTCCTTGGGGCAGGAGCAGCCCTGACTGCTCCCCACACAGGATTCTATACCAGATGCAGGCATCCTTTACATAATACTGCGAGCAAAGCATTATGCTACCTTTTAATTATGGGACTTCATCATTTAATCAAGATGATTCTCAAGCACAGTTCCAAGATGAAGATCTGATTTATTAGCATAACTGAAATCAGCTCCATAAAGAGCTGCTTCTCACCAGTAGTTCTTTAACTCAGAGTCAGGTGAGACATTAAGGTTAAAAGACCTGTTTGAAACTGAAGTGGTTTAGAGTAAAACTGATTCCCAAGGCTGGTCATGACTACAGCACTTGAGCCAGGGATCATTCTAACACTGGGTGCTGCCACTGTTTGGTTCCTGTTGGACTACATCACTGTCAGATTTCAGCTGTACTCAGACTCCACATCAAAGCAGAGCAGACACATCACAAACACGAAGCTGATTCCATCTATGCCTCAGGCCTGGAGTTCTGTGATCAAGAGTCCCTCAACACAGACTCACAGCACAGCCAGGCTGGCACAGCCCCTCAGGAGCACCAAGCCCAACCTAGAGCCCTGCTCTGCAAGAGTCCCCTCAAACCACAGCCCCAAGCACCACATCCAAACCACCCTGACACACCCCCAGGCTGGGGGACTCCAGCACCTCCCTGGGCAGCTCATGCCAGTCCCTGACCACTCTCTCCAGGAAAAGCTTTTCCCTAATGTCCAATCCAAACCTCCCCAGCCTCAGCTTAAGGCCATTCCCCCTTGTTCTGTCTGCAGCTCCCTGTGAGCAGAGCCCAGCAGCAGCCTCTCCACAATGTCCCCTCACGTAGCTGCAGACAGCAATGAGGTCTAATGTTACATGTAACATTTGCTGCCACAGTAATATTTTGGGGTCTGTTCCCCCAAATCAGCCTCTCACTTATCTTTTTATTAATAGCAGGATGGCAGCTCAAAGTTTCAGAGATCAGAATCCATGAAGAATCTTGGCACTGAACTATTACTTGGTGTGGCTACAGGGGAAAGAAAGTGTTGGTTTGACCCAAGCTTCTCATGCAGTTGTCCCTCACTCCTTACCCCAAAAGACCCAAGAGAGAGAGTGTCAGCTCTGTCCAGCTGCTCAACAGACTGCCAGGTGGGGAATTACCCAAATGCACCCACAAAGCACTTGCCAGAGCTATAAACTGAAATCCATTATCCATCCTCCCACTCAGAGAGACTCTTTTGGGTTGAGGGAAGCTCCTCTGCACATTAGCTCTGCTTTCCTCTTGCTCTGTTTTCTAATTAACTTCTCTGGATGTCTGGAGTGACTCTTGATAAATCACTACTGTCAGGCATTCAGAGAAACATTTCAAACCTTATCAGAGAGAAGAAATCAAAACAAGTCTGGGAAAAAAACCCACCAAAAAAAAAAAAAAAAACCCTGCTCATGAAGAAGCACTCTCAGTTTATGGCAGCATTAAAAACCTCCAGCCTAGATGGAATCCCAGTGGCAGGAATGGGAGCATGTTTACAAACATCACTTGTGAACACTGTACCTTGTTCTCAGGTTCCCCTGCTGAGGCAGTCCATCATAGATAGATAACACATCAAAATCCTCCTCGAGAGCAAAGGACTGGAAAACAAGCTGGATCCTGTGCTGCTCCTCTGCTGTGATTGTCCACGTGCAGTTGGCATAATTTGGGTATCCATAGGGAAAGCCTGGACTCTGTATTGTCCCGTTGGGGCCCTGCAGAATGTGGCTGCAGTTCTGGGCTGGAGAGAGAACAGACACAAGGAACAAGTCAGAGGGGGCAGGGGTAGGACACAGTGAACATCACAGAGTGAAAGCAACATGCAGGTTGGCCACCCTGGCTCCAGAAAGAGCAGGACATAGTTCGGAGGTTTTAAGACACCATTCCTGGATGGTTGTTTGGCATTAAAGAAAGAAAATCAGCCCCTGAGGCTCTGCAAGATAAGGACACTCTTCCCAGAGCAGCAGATCTCTTTTTTTTTTTTCCCAAATCCACATTTTTTTTCCAGGTAAACATTGTACTAGCCTGGAAATATCTTCTAGCAGGGAGAATCACAGAACCACAGAACTGTTTTGGCTGGAAAAGACCTCTAAGATCGAGTCCAGCCACCAACCTAACACCACCATGGGCACCAAACCACATCCCAGTGGGGTTTGTGCTGAGTCTTTCCATGCACACTGCTGTAAGGAAAAGGTCTGCTCACAGCTGGCCTCTGACCTGATAGCCCAAAGTGCCAATCACAGAATGAAGCAGGTTGGAAAACACTTCTAAGCTCATCCAGTCCAAGCTCTCACCTAACCCTTCTAATTCCCTGACCCCTGGCACTCAGTGCCTCATGCACCTCCTCTTCAACACCTCCAGGGATGGGCACTCCACCACCTCCCTGGGCAGCCCATCCCAATGCCAATCACTCTTGCTGTCAAGACCTTCTTCCTAACACCCAGCCTGACCCTGCCCTGGCACAGCTTGAGGCTGTGTCCTCTTGTTCTGTCCCTGGGTGCCTGGCAGCAGAGCCCAACCCCAGCTGGCTCCAACCTCCCTTCAGGGAGCTGCAGAGAGCAATGAGGTCTGCCCTGAGCCTCCTCTTCTGCAGGCTGCACACCCCCAGCTCCCTCAGCCTCTCCTCACAGGGCTGTGCTCCAGGCCCCTCCCCAGCCTTGGTGTCCTTCTCTGGGCATGTTCAAGTACCTCCAACATCTTTCTTAAATGGAGGGGCCCAGAACTGGACACAGCACTCAAGGTGTAGCCTAACCAGTGCTGAGCACAGGGGCAGAAGGTCTGCCCTGGTGCTGCTGGACTGCAGAACAACACAAAAGGTCCAGAGCCAACAGCTGCCATCACCAGTGACACTACAAACCTCTCTTAGAGCCTGTGAGGCTACACAGGAAAGGAAATGTTGGCCAGAGCCAGCCTTGGGAGGCTGCTGTTACCTCTCACCTGGCTCTGCAAGGTTCCCCCTCCTCACACAGGCTCAGCAGACAGCAAATGTCTTCCAATCAGTATTCCTGAGCAGCTGCTGCAAAGCTACATCTTCTGAGAACAAAAGCCCAGTCCTGTGCCCACCAGCTAAATATTTAACATCTCCCTCAAATCCGTTTTCCTTCCCCGAAGCAGTACCTGCAAAGACTCCATCCCACAGATAAAGATCAACTGCCAGGATGTACAATTTCTGGCTGTATGAGATTTCTGCTCTCTGGGGAAGCAGCTACATAAATACAGCTTGGGAACAGCTCGAGTGACAAATTCTCCTTCATGTTTCCCTCTCTTTTGCTGCTGCTTTACTCAAGTGGCTTTGAAGGCACAAAGGAAAATTCACTCCAAGCAAACTGGTGGAGCTCCTGCTGCCTTTAGTGGAGGAATCACAGAACCACAGAACCACAGCACAGCCAGGCTGGCACAGCCCCTCAGGAGCACCAAGAACAATCCAGAGCCCTGCTCTGCAGCATTCACCTCAAACCACAGCCCCAAGCACCACATCCAAACCACCCTGACACACCCCCAGGCTGGGGGACTCCAGCACCTCCCTGGGCAGCTCATGCCAGTCCCTGACCACTCTCTCCAGGAAAAGCTTTTCCCTAATGTTCAATCCAAACCTGCCCAGCCTCAGCTTGAGGCCATTCCCCCTTGTTCTGTCTGCAGTTCCCTGTGAGCAGAGCCCAGCAGCAGCCTCTTCACAATGTCCCTTCAATGAGATCTGCCCTCAGCCTCCTCTTCCTCACACTAACCCTCCCCAGCTCCCTCAGTCACAATTGGAGAAGCCCTCTAAGATAATCCAGTCCAACTTCCAATCCAACACTTCCATGGCCTTCAAAATACTTCCTGATGTGCCACATCCACACACTTCCCAAGGGCCTCCAGAGTTTGTGACTCCACCACCTCCCTGGACAGCCTGTTCCAACTCCTGACTACTCTGCCAGGAAAGAAATTGTCCCTCATGTCCAACCTTCCCTGCTCCTACTGGCCACACCATTGCTGATCCAGGCCAGGATGCTGCTGACCTTCTTGGCTACCTGAAAGGCCATGGAACAGTTGGAGCCAGTCCAGAGGAGGCCACCAAGATGCTGAGAGGGCTGCAGCAGCTCTGCTGTGAGGACAGGCTGAGAGAGTTGGGGCTCTGCAGCCTGGAGAGGAGAAGGCTTCCAGGAGAGCTTGGAGTGGCCTTTCAGGATCTGAAGGGGGCTACAGGAAGGCTGGGGAGGGAATACTGACAAGGTCTGGGAATGCCAGGACAAGGAGGAGGAATGGGTTTGAAGTGGCAGAGGGGAGATTGAAAGTGGATGTTAGGAGGAAGTTGTTTGCAGTGAGGGTGGTGAGACACTGGCACAGGTTGCCCAGGGAGGTTGTGAAGCACAGAACGATCCCATTCTGTGATTCTGTGCTCCACAACCTCCCTGGAGGTGTTCAGGACCAGACTGGATGAGACCTTGAGCTACCTGTTCTAGTGGGAGGTGTCCCTGCCTATGGCTGAGCTTTGAGGTCCCTTCCCACCCAAACCATTCTGTGATTCAATGAGAGCTCCTGCACACCAGAGCTTAATTCTGGACAGTCTGCAAGGTAACTGCAGTGAGACCAGAACCAGAATTCCACCTTTATCCCTTGGCCAGAGCTGCTGCTGCCTGCTGCCTGAATTTCCTCCTCCTTTTCTCACTGCTGCTGGATTGTTTACCCCTGTCTCTGTAGATAACCCAGGCTTTCAAGTTGAAATGAATTAGATTAGAAATTACTTCTTTGATTTCTCACTGCTTTTTTTTTTTCCCTTTTTTTTTTTTTTTGCTGTTTCTTTCAAAGGCAGCAGTGGCATTTGCACTTCTGAGTGCCAACCAGCTTGCAGGTAAAGAACTGCAGAGCAGTGCTCATTACAGCCAATTACAATGAGATTGACCTACTTTTGTGCAAAAAAAATATATAGCTTAAAAAAATAATAAATGGTTACTGGAACTTCTCTCTGTTCCACACCTTTATGAATCTAAAATGGTATTTACTACCCAGGGCACCTTTTTTTGTATCATGTTTATTACATCAGTGAGAGCCAGGACAGCCCCCATAAGGCCATCAGGGACTAAATCAGAGCTAAGCACATAACTCCTTAACAAGGGCAGGCTGAAGTGCTTTGCATTTCTATAGCACCTCACATCTGCCTCTCTCAGTGCAGTTTGTCCATACATAATACATACAGGAGTGAAGTCTCCCTCCCTCCCTCCTCCACTTCAGCTCCATTTCGTGGTGGAGTTCACTGAAAGGATGCCTGAGCCTGGTGCCAGAAAGCTGCTCAGGGCTGGGAACATCACAGCACTGAGTGCTAACATCAGGCCCAGCTGGGTTCAATAATCTGGAAAGTGCCAGAGATCCACAAGCCTCAGCTCCAGGGGGGTTGAACTGGATGAGTTCTTTGGGTCCCTCCCAACCCCTGACACCTGTGAGCCTGTGAATGAGAATGCAGCAGCTTCCCACATGGATCAGTCACCCACCTGCCTTGCCCTTTATCTCAGCTCTGGTGATGACTGCAAGAACCAGGAGCACTGACAGGACAAGCTGTGCCCAGGCATCACCTTCTCTGTGCCTCCTGTAGGTTAACCACCAGCCCTGGTACCAGGAGAGGTAGTTACAACCCTTCCAGAATGGCTGCAGCTCTCCTGATTCACCACTCTCTGCTCCAAGGCTACCCCAGAGGATGAGCAAGATCAATACAAGAGCTACCAGACCAGAGGCCAAGGATTCAGGATCTTACAGGCTGGAGATGACCTTTGAGATGACTGAGCCCAACCATTAACCCAACACTACCAAGCTGGCTGCTAAACCAGTCCCTCAGCACCACACCTCCACTGCTTTGAACCCCCCCAGACACAAGGATCCCACCACAGCCTGAGGCAGGCCTTGTACAACCCTTTAGGGGAAGAAATTGCTCCTCATGTCCAACCTAAACCTCCCCTGGTGCAACGTGAGGCTGTTTCCTCTCACTCTGCACTTGCTGCTGGGAAGGAGAGACCAAGCCCTACCTGGCTCCAACCTCCTTTCAGCTGTGGGTCACCTACCAGTAGGCTCAGCCTGGCAGTGAAGCATTCCTGTAGCTGTTCCAGCCTCTGTTATTCCTGGACTCAGACCTTCTGAAGGTGTAACATCACCATGAAACTCATCAGGAGAGATGCATTTATGGGCAAGTGTCCTGCTTTGTGACAGAGATGGGAAGAGAGAGGATTCCAGCTTGCACTCTGCCAGCACGAGCTGCTATTTGCAATTCTGGAAAGTGGTTTATTATGGGAGTATATCTTTGTAATGATTGCATCAGGGTAATTTTATTGCAGTAGAGCTCAAGTTTCCAGACAAGGACAAAAGCATTATCATGCTTGGCACTGCTCAGTGGACAGAGCCTTTCTCCATAGGGATCACAATCTAAGGTGGAGGGGGGCAAAAAAAGAAACCCTACAAGCCAAGGGAACTCACACTTGTGGAGGGCTTGGGGCTTTGCAGGAAAGCATCTCTGCAGAAAAAACATGTCCTAGGCTGCACCAAGAGCAGTGTGGGCAGCAGGGCAGGAGAGGGAATTCTGCCCCTTTGCTCTGCTCTGCCGAGACCTCACCTCCAATTCTGCCTCTGGTTCTGGTGTCCCCAGCAGGAGGAGGACACAGAGCTGCTGGAGTGAGTCCAGAGGAGGCCACAAAGGTGCTCCAAGGGCTGGAGCAGCTCTGCTATGAGCACAGGCTGAGGGAGCTGGGGGTGTGCAGCTTGGAGAGAAGGCTCCAGGGGGGCCTTAGAGCTGCTGCCAGTGCCTGAAGAGATCCTGCAGGAAGGCTGCAAAGAGACCTTTCATGAGAGCATCTCGAGACAGGACAAGGAAAAGTTTGAAGCTGAGGCAGAGCAGGGTTAGACTGGAGCTGAGGAAGAAGTCCTTCAGTCAGGGGTGGTGAAACTCTGGAATAGGTTACCCAGGGAGGCTGTGGCTGTCTCCTGCCTAGAGCTGCTCAGGGCCAGGTTGGATGAGACCTTAAGCAGCCTGGGCTAGTGGAAGGTGTCCCTGCCCAGAGGACTTGGAGTGGATGATCTCTGAGGTCCCTTCCAACCTGAGCCATTCTGTGGTTCTCTGATCCTCATCCAGGGGCACAACCACTTCCTCAGCAACAGAACTCAGACATCAGCCCTCCCAGTGTCCACTTGCACTACTTCTGTGCACTCCAGTCTGAGCAATGCAAACAAACCATCAAGCTTCACTCCTGGCTCATGTGCAGCAGGGAAATGATGAAATATTTACTTTGCAATATGCTCACAGCAGGGCTGCCTTGCCAACAGAAGCAGGGCCTGCCTTGGGCATTTCAGAACACACTTAAATTCACACAGCACAAAGCTTAACATGACTGGACACCTCACCAAGAACTAAATATCAGCTGGACACAGCTCTGGCTGCCTCCTGCTTACTTGGGAAAGTTGCAAAGCCCTCAAGCTTCATTCTGGCTATCAATCAGGTCTGTGCCACAAGTTGGGTAGGAAAATGTCCTTGCACTCAGAATAAAAAGAGACTTCTGTCAGTACAAACTGTGACTGGAGAGATAAGCTGCTGGGAGGTTTCTTTACACTGTGTGTCTGAGGTTGAGACATGAGTGTAGGACCAGCCTCAGGTCAGTCACTCCAGCTGTAGAGCACTGCCAGCTGAGTTCTGGAGCAGAACCAGTTCACTCCCAAATGACAGGAGGTGGTGGAGTCACCACCCCTGGAGGTGTTCAAGAAACTGTGGCCATGGCACCTGGGGATAGGCTTTAATGACCATGGTTACTGGTTGGACTTGATCTCAGAGGTCTTTTCCAACTGAAACAGCTCTGATTCTGCATGGTGGGAAGCACTACCTGGCTCTCCTGTCTTGTGACAGGCAGTCCTGATGGACACTGCACCTGGATCCCAACAAACCAGCTCACATTTACAAGGGGACACTCAACCACTCCAGCACATTCAGAATTCTCTGATTTCCTTCAAGCAGCAACTCTTCCAAACTGGAATGAGCTTCCCCTGCTGCACCCTCGGCAGCTGGCTCTGGGTTTCATCACTTGCTGTAGAATTTCAGCAGCCCAAAGCCCTCAGATGAATTTGTGCATTCAAATTCTCTAACTACAACTCTTCCCCAGGCTGCCAGGAGCTGGAGAACAAAGCTGCTGTCCCACAAGACAAGTGCCAGAGAAATGGGTACAAAACTTCACCCCCCACCTGCTTCCAGTTCCTTAAACTTCCCAGGCCAGATCCACTGCAGTGTAAATCAAGGAAGTATTTGAACTATGTTGATTTAGACCTTATTAATACCTAAGGAAGCAACACTTTAGAGAGAGGGAAACAGAATTTATTTCTGAAGTGCTTCCTAAAATCTAAGTTGATGCAGTTGGTTTCCCCAGCAGAAATCTAATTTAGCAAACTGATGTATGGTCACTGCACAATCCAGAAGGAACAAATATCAAATCATACACACTGACTTGCTCTCAGCAGCCTCATCCATCCCTGATGCATGGCTCTCTCCCCCCTTAATGCAGTAGGTTTGGGGATTGTAATTTTCTTTAGTTATTGTTACTTAGGCACAAATGTTTCTGGTTTGTGTTGCTGCAGCCTATTTGATGACACAGATGGACACAAAGAAGCCTTTCCTGGAGGAGAGTGAAAGCCATCTCCTGCAGGCTCACACAGAACATTTCATCCTGCCCTGAACCAAGTGGCAAATCCTGCTTGTACAGCAGCAGCCTCTCACTTCATTCTGCTGACATCACTGCCCACAGTCACCTTCACTGGGCAAAACTTCTTCAAGCCCAACCTCTAGAGCCCAACTCAGCTAACATCCAAATGCTGACACAGGACTTGAGCATCCCTTCAGAGCACACCTGGGGGCTGTGAGGAACAGGGCAGAGGATGCCAAACCTGGTGCAGATGTGCTCCAGCCTGCACTGTGGGATGACACACACAGAGCCACACAAGGCTTGTTCAGCTCCTCTCAGAACTGGAGCACAGGACCAGCACCTCACAGAATCACAGAATGCCAGGGGCTGGAAGAGAAAAGTTCATCCAGTCCAACCCCCTGCCAGAGCAGATCACACAGCAAAGCATCCAGGTAGGGTTTGAGCATCTCCAGGGAGGGAGACTCCACAGCCCACCCTGGGCAGCCTGCTCCTGTGTTCTGTCACCCTCACAGTGACCTCTCAGGTCCCTGAGCACTCTGCTTGACCTGAAGCCACAAGCTCTGCTCTGAAGCAGCCCCAGAACAGAGTGTGTCAGGACTGGGTTGTGCAATGTTCACACAGGACTTTCCACAACCTTCTCCCCAGAAAGCACATCCTACAACCTCCCTCCTTGAACAGTTCACCTCCACGAACCCCATTTTTCAGAATTACTGTTTGGGCTGCCACCAACATAGGGCAAATGTTAAAAGCCACTGTTTGGGCTGCCATCTAAATAGGAGAAATGTTCCTTTCCCCAGTGTTTACTGGTTTGAATCATTTATCAGCCTCTAATTACACTTCCTTCCCCAGCAGTCAGAAGCCATTCCAGACAATCACAGGCAGTTTGCCCCTTCCCTGGCTCTGACTCTCCTGCTCACACAATTTAAGTGAACAAACAGGGGAAGTACCTTCACACTTCATAAATCTCAGCCTTGTTTCCCTAAGTATTCACCTTTTCATAGTTTTAACTTAACCCACAGTCTTATATCAAAGCCTTCTGGGTAATAAATAATGCAGAGACATTCCATTAACTATAACTTTTAATCAAAAGCCACTGGATCCAAGAACATCATCAAGGGGATGATTTATGCCTCAGATAGCCACTGCCTTTTTTCTCTCCCAGCAAGGAGTGATAAACTGAAGAATGCAAGGGCACAGAACGTGCATTTTATCTGAATCCAGCTCATGCCACTGCTGCCAAGCCCCAAAAGAATGATGACATCCACCTGAAATCAAAAGCAGCCTGGGAGTTTTCAGCAGGGCAGCAGAGTGCTGCGGTCCCGCAAATCAAACACATCGCGCCTGGAACCGGCTCGGCCACCTCCAGCTGCCTGGAGAGAGACATCACTTCCTTCCCCTTCCAACAGTCTTTCACTCCTACTCTGTCATCACTTTGTCCCTCTCAGTGCTGCTCAGGCTTTCAGGCTGTTATTGCAGAGATCTGTTACATTTCGGCCTGGTTCCAGCCTTAGCACAACAATTCCTTCCCAAGCAGAAGGGAGAGAGGGACGGAAAAGGTGGAGTGGAGCAAAGATGCTGCACTAATGGATCTTGCTTGTCCCATGTGTGCCCTTCCCCCTTCCTCTCTCAGCCAAAAATGTGTCTCTTGGAACATTAAGCAAATGTTACAGATTCACAGAATGGGCTGGGTTGGAAGGGACCTTAAAGATCAACCAGTTCCGACCCTCTTGCCATGGGCAGGGACACTTCCCACTAGCCCAGGTTGCTGTTCTTGGACACCTCCAGGGAGGAGGCAACCACAACCTCCCTGGGCAACCTGTTCCAGTGTCTCCCCACCCTCACTGGGAAGAATTTCTTCCTCATCTGCAGTCTAACTCTCCCCTTCTCAAGCTTCAATCCACTCTCTCTCATCCTACATCTCCTGCACACTGGAGCTGCTGGGATTTCCACTCACGTTGCTGACCTTGGTGTTCAAACCACCACACAGCTGGAAGCTGCAAGAGAAAAGAGAAGTCTGGGAGCTCCAGCTGTCACTGCAGCAGCCTTGAGCACTGCCAGTCTGCTCCACCATCATGTAACATCTCCAACCTATCTCAGAAACAACACATTTCAGACTGAGAAAGACCTGGATGAGAGCTTTGCAGCTCTCCATTTCCTTAACATCTGGCCCAGGTTCAACCTGTTCTTACTTCAGACCATGGCATTTTCTCATAGCTACTGAACTTGAAGCACAGTTTGTTCTCCCTACCACCTTCTCCTGAGACAGGTGATGTTCAACCTGCAGCTCATGATGCCTGTGGGCACCTGTGAAACACAAAGAAGTGGAACAGCCTCGTGTCTGCCCTTCTCAACTCTCTACAAATGCAAAAGCATTTCTACAAAGGATCCTGGCACTGGAAATCTCGAGGTCAACAGATTCAAAGTGCTGCAAAGAACAATTATGGGGTAAATGAACCCAACATGTGCAATGCTTCCCTGTTCACTGATGTTTCTGAACCCCCACTGAGGTTCTGGACTCTCCCCAGCTGCTTTGAAAAGTCAGAAATTGGATAGAGTGCTTCTACTAAGGCAGAGCCCGAGCTCAACACTGCCTCATCCATGTGGTTGGGATGTCAACTGTCACCTTCACCACTACATTCCCACCCCCAGGCCAAGCTAACCTCCTTGGAAGGAAGCATTTTCTGCTTTATTATGCTTTGGGTTTCTGTTTCATGACTGAACCTTCAAGGGCCAGAGACGTCCGACAGCAAGGTCAGAGCTGTTCCGGCAGGCTGCAGAGAAAGGAGGAAACATCCAATTTCAGGTAACATCAAAAGGCCTTGCAGGACTACACTTGAAATCAGAAGAACATGACACTGCACATATGTCCTGTCTCCCAGCTGCACTGCAGCCTGCTGACATGCTGAGAGGCCAGAGACTTCAGCTGCTGCAAAGTGATGCCTCATTTGGTTAAGCCAGAAAGTGCCTCTGTGAGTGCCCTGCTCATAACATCATCACAGCTGCTGCCAGATCTTCCCTTGAGGCTGAAGTCCTCTGTCCTTAAGAGAGGGAGGGGCCATGGCATGCTGACCTGACACAGGCTGCCCCCTGCCAGCCCACATCATCCCTACCCTGAAATGACCTGGAAAAGAAGGGACTTCACTTTTCATGTGCCTCTGCTATAAGGATAGGGAGCTGGAAGAGAAAACTCCAGGGGGATCTCAGAGCTGCCTTTTAATACCTGAAGGGGTCCTACAAGAAGGCTACAGCAACAGGTGTCTAGCAACAGGGAAAGGGGGAATGGTTTGAAGCTGAGGGACATCAGGGCTAACTGGATCTGAGGAAGAAGTTCTTCAGTAGGAGGATGCTGAGACTCTGGAGTAGGCTGCCCAGGGACCCTGTGGATTTCTCCTCCCTTGGGGTGTTCAAGATCAGGTTGGATGAGGCCTTGAGCAGCTGAGTCTAGTTGAGAGGTGTCCCTGCAAGGGGCAGGGGTGTTGGAACAGATGATGTGTCAGACCCCTTCCAACCTAAGCCATTCCATGAAACAAAACAGCTGCTATCAGAAGGGGGACTCAGCCCCCCCACACCTGGCGCGGAGCTGTTCTGTAGCGAATGGCACAACACAGGCAGCTGCTGGCTTATCAAAGAGACATCTCAGTGCCCTGCTGCCTTTCCCCAGGTGCAGGCTGTGTCTTCCTCACTCACTCCTGCAGATTTATGTGCCACTTACCCATCTGTAAAGCTCCCAATCTAAACAGAATCAAAGCCAGCCAGAAAACAGGACAAGTGTTTAGGAGTAAAGAACTGCATGTAGTGAGGGGAAAGGGAGATGGATTCCCTGCTCCACTGCTGGAAAGGGAGGCAGGAGGGCCTCAGGACTAATAAATAATAGAAGATATTAATAAGTTACTCTGCAGTTATTTTAATAAAGCACCTAGAATACCCTTGCTAAGACATTCCTTCTAATAAAAGCAGGACCAAAGCAAATAGAGAAGTCTGTGTTCATCAAGATGTTAAGGAATATGGATTCTGCTGACTACTTACAGCAGTGATTTCCAAATCTATTGCATTTCACTTGCACTATCTCACATTGGCTGGTTGGAGAGATGCAGGCACACACACAGCTCCATGCAGCACCTGATCCAACATCCAGAGCAATGGACATCACCTTGGAGAACCTTTCAAACACCAGTACAAAGAAAACTTTGCTTGGCCAGTACTGATGAATTTAAAATCCCTACATTACTAATTACTCCACCACACAGCATGCAGGGGCCTGTGGTGATAGGGTGAGAGGGAATGGATTGAAGCTGGAGGAGAAGAGCATCTCATACTCCTAGTCCTGGAGGTGTCCTCTAAATAAAGCACTTGATTCCAAGCAGATGGATGAAAGCTTCTCTGCTCTGTGTCTAATGCTAGAGACAAGAGGCCACATCCTGTGTCCTGGGGATGTGGGGAAACTCCTGCAGCCTCTGCCTTTGCTTAGAGCAACTCAGTGCCCATCGGTTCAGAACCAGCAGGATCACTATAAAGAAATTCTTTCCAGCAAGGGTAGGGAGACCCTGAGCAGGTTATCCAGGGAGGCTGTGGATGCTCCCTCCCTGGAGGTGTTCAAGGCCAGATTGGGTGAAGCCTTGAGCAACCTGTTCTGGTGGGAGGTGTCCCTGCCTGTAGCAAGGGGGTTGGAACTGGAGGATGACCTTAAAAGGTCTCTTCCAGTCTGAACCACTCTGTGAATCTTATCACCAAGTCTCAGTTCTGACAATCTTCCTTGAAAACACAGTGACAAAGACCACACTGACTGCTCATCTGGAAGGCTCCTGAAACATGCACAGTCCAAAGCAGCAGTCAAGTGGGCTCTGCCTGTCCTGCCTGTACCACAGCAGAAGAGATTGTTTGCATGCTCTGCTAACCTACAGAGATGGTGTTTAGCCAAGCAGAGTCTGGTGATTCAAAGAACACACACAGAGAGAAAGAACCCCCTGAACCTTGGAACAGTGAACAAAGCCCAGGAATCTTGTCAGCAAGGCCAAACATCCTACAGCTCACCCTGCTTTGAGCTGAGTTGAGCTTCATCAGCATAGTGACTAGAGAAGATTTACCTCATTGGCATCGCTTTGTACTCACTTGAAACTGGGCTAGAGGACTTAGGAATTCAGATTCCTCATTCCTCTGCTTCTTCCCACTCTGTGCCACACAGTAAGTGTCATGGAAGTCCAAAGGCTGGTGAACAAGATTGCCCAGGGAGGAGTCACCATCCCTGGGGGTGTTCAAGATGTGTGGACATGGCACTTGAGGAGGTGGTGCAATGGCCACGGTGGCGCTGGGTTGACAGTTGGACTTGATGCTCTTGAGAGGTCTTATACTTTGGGACAGGGGTAAGTGGGCATGCTGGTCTTAGGTGGATAGTTGGACTCAATGATCTTGGAGGTCTTTTCCAACCCAAAGTATTCTAGGTGGTCTCAAAGCCCTCTCCCCCCTCCCTGCAGCAAGGTTTAGCTGCCACCAGGCAACTCTCAGCTTTGTTGCAGGGCAGTAGCAGGAAGCTGTCTGTAGGTATGTCAAGGGAGTCTGAAGGTCAAGAAATTAAGAAGAAGGCTTTGCAAGGCTGATGAAAAGAGGCTGTAGTATCTTTCATCACAAATTACCATTCCAGCCAGCTCCCTGACAGCCAGCGGCACCGTCCCCAGCGCCAGGCTCGCTGTGATGCTCTGACGTTGCTAGGCACAGTTGCTAGGCACAGGCACACATGCAGCAGCTCAACTGCAGCTTCATTACAGGGCAGCCTCAACAAAAAAAAAAAAAAAACAAAACCAAACACAACCAACAAAGAGAGGAAAAGAGAAAAAGAGGGGAAAAAAACCCACCCTCGATTTTAGGCATACAGAGAAATTCTTTGGCCTGCTCTACCAGCAGTCAGAGTCTGGCAGTGCTGTGGACCAGGGCAGCTTTGCTGCTGTGTGGCTTCATCAGGGGGTCACAATTTGCTTCCTTCTCTCCCTTCCCAATGTTCTTGTGCCTGTGGTATTCAGCAGCATCAAGTGGTTGGGGCTTCTGCTGAATAGTGTGGGCCTTGCAGGAAGCCAAGGGAAGGGGTCTGGAAGAGGCAGCAGGAGATGCAAGGAGAGAAGTGATGTCCCCAGAGCAAGCAGGTTGGGACTGTTCCTAGCAATGAGCCTCACACAAAATTTGGAGCTGAAATCAGGCCAGGGGCTTCTGAGCCTGACTCCAGATTTGTAGGGTGGCTTAGGCTGGAAAGGACCTCAGAGATCATCTACTCCAACCTGCCATGGGCAGGGACACTTCCCAACTGGACTCAGCTGCTCAGGGCCTCACCCAGCCTGGCCAGGGAGGAGGCAGTCACCGCCTCCCTGGGCATCCTGTTCCAGACTCTCATCAGCCTTGTACTAAAGAACTTCTTACTAAGGTCCAGTCCAAACCTGCTCTCCCTCAGCTTCAAACCCTTCCCCCTCATCCTACTGCTAGACACCCTTAGGAAAAGTTCCTCTCCAGCCTTCCTGTAAATGCTGTGACCTTCAAATCCCAAATGAGCCCAACCAACTGCTCTCCCTAACGCTTCAACAGTTCCACCCCTCACCAGCAGCCACTCATTAACTCGTCAAGAGCAGTAATTACCTCCAAAAGTTCACAGCTACATCACTGCTGCAGAAATTGGGCATCTGGAGCAGGCCAAGCCACTGCTGGAAATCCTGTGCTCAGCTGTGAGAAGCACCTCAGTTATCCCCAGTACCCAGCCAGAGTGGCCTCTTCTCAAGGGATCTAATTTCCTCCCTTCAAAAGTTTGTTTCAAAATTGTCTCTTAATCAGTTTTGACTGCTCCCTGAGCGCTGCCATTCTTCTCCATAGCCGTTGTCAGCATAATAATACCACCAAGCACTCAGAGAGCTATTTCCATCTTGAAAGCCCTTCACAAGCATTAACCAATGAATGGATATTCTGCCCATGCTGTCTCTAGTGGCAGTGACTGCCTCGCTGGGGTTTCCTCTCACTTCCCTCCATGGCTTTTGGCTTGCCTCAGTGCCCTTTAGTGGAACCCAACTGTCAGTTCCCTTTCACAGAATGGTTGGAAGAGACCTTTGGGATCATTGAGTCTAACCTTTGACCCAGCACTGCAAGGTCACCACTAAACAGAATAGAAACAGAGTGGTTTAGCTTGGAATGGACCTTAGAGATCATCTACTTTGACCTCCCCACCACAGGCAGGGACACCTCTCAGCTAGGCTCTGGAATGGCTTGCACAGGGAGGTTTGGATGCCCCAGCCCTGAAATGTTCAAGGCCAAGTTGGAGGAGGCCTTGAGCAGCCTGGTCTAGTGAGAGGTGTCCTTGCCCATGGCAGGGAGCTGGAATTAGATGATCTTTAAGGTCCCTTCCAACCCCAACCATTCTATGATCTGATTTGGAAAAGACCTTGAAGATGAAATCCAACCATCCTCTGACTCTACCAGGTCTGGAGCTAAGCCACATCCCCCAGCACCACATCTCTGCCTCTTTAAGACACCTCCAGAGATGGGGATCCAAACACCTCTCTGAGGAGCCTGCTCCAATCTGGAGATCCCTTTCAGCAAAGAAGTTTCTTTTCACACTCCATCCTGGCAAAGCATCAAAGAGATTAGGCAACTCCTTTGTGCAAGCCTTCACAGCACCAAAATGAGTTCACCTGAGGACCACAAATGCCTTTCCAAGAGGAACTTCAGTGGACCAGGTCTGCAAACCTTTTAGCATAACCTCAGAGTGCAGACAGATGCTTTGTAGCCTTTGCAAATGCACCTGAGCTCTGCAGCTAACAGATCCTCTTATAAAACCCCACTGGGCAAGTGTACACTTATTTAGGCATCTAAACAGCCTTGCAAATCTTGCCCCAGGAGTCCAAGACTCAATGAAAGCATTCAGAATGATTCAAAAGCTTCTGAAATTTGTACTTATTTTCTCTCTGCATCTGTCAAACAAATCCAGATTTATTTTTTTTTTCCCTCCTCACTTCCAGTCCAGACATCTACAAAAACAGCACAGGGCAGGCAAGGTTTGCTGTGACTGTTCATGAGGGTGTCTGAGACAGGGCAAGGAGGAATGGTTTGAAGCTGAGAGAGACCAGGCTTAGACTGGAGCTGAGGAAGAAGTCCTTCAGGATGAGAGTAGTGAGACTCTGGCACAGGCTGCCCAGGGAGGTTGTGCAGCCAAGGGCTGGAGCAGCTCTGCTACGAGGACAGGCTGAGGGATCTTGGAGCACTCAGCCTGGAAAAATAGGAGACTCCAGGGAGACCTTAAAGCTGCCTGCCAGTAGCTGATAAGATCCTGCAGGATAGCTGCAGAAGGACTTCCCATGAGGGTGTCTGAGACAGGGCAAGGAGTGGTTTGAAGCTGAGGGTGAGCAGGGTTAGAATGGAGCTGAGGAAAATGTCCTTCGGGATGAGGGTGGTGAGACTCTGGCACAGGCTGCCCAGGGAGGTTGTGGATTCCTCCTCCCTGGGGGTGTTGAAGGCCAGGTTGGATGAGCCTTGAGCAGCCAAGTCTAGCTGAGAGGTGTCCCTGCCACAGTGGGGAGGTTGGAGTAGATGATCTCTGAAGTCCCTTCCAACCCAAGCCATTCTATGATCTCTCCTACAGGAGTCTTGGGACTCTCAGCTTTTATCCCTCTCCCACAAGTCTGTTTTTTCCCTCTGACAGTTCCTCTCAACTCACAACTGAAATGTAAACTCAGAAAGGGGAACCCAACACTGGTTCAAACCCCTGCAAACAGGCTCTACTCAGAAGCAGCATTTCTCACTCTGCCTCCTTTAAAAGGTGCTAATTATTATCTTTTTTCAATTTGTATTTCAATTATTTTCCAGTAAAAGAATATTTGCATTTAAATGGCTTATCCACTGGGCTCAAACAAACTCATTTTCATTTCAGGTGTTAGGACTCCTTCATCTCAAAAGGGAAAAAAGAAAAAAAGAAAGAGAAAAGTTAAGAAGGGTGAAATAAGGTTCAAGGTGAAATCCATCCCACAAGTCGTGGAGAAGGTCTAATTTAAAGATTTCCTCATGATAAATTTTCATTATTAGTCTATTCCCCTGCTTACCTAATCCATGCCACCATGAAAAGACCTCAAAGTAGCTACAATTTCATGTGCCATTATCAGGGACAAAGCTGTAAAACTCAGTGCTCCCTCAGGGCCAGCAGGAAAGGACTTTGCTCCCAGACAGACCTTTGACCCAGCTACAAACCTCCTCCAACTAAGCATTCAGAAGACCTCAGTCCCTGAAATTCTCACAGCATTAATTACTTTGATGGAGAAGTGGCAGGTTCAGGAGAATGCCACAGTGGGTAGAGCTCCTTCAGAGAGAATCACAGCATCACACAGAGTTAGGGGTTGGAAGGGACCTCCAGAGATCATCAGGTCCAACCCCCTGCCAAAGGAGGATCACCTAGGGCAAGCCACACAGGAACACATCCAGGCTGCCTTGGAAGTCTGCAGAGAAAGAGACTCCAGAACCTAAGGTTAGAGGGGGCTGCAAGCACTCTTTTTTTCCTCCTCCTCACTGTGTTTCAGTTCCTAGCTTGCATCTTTAAACATCAATGGAGCAACCTGCTCTAGCTGAGGATGTCTCTGCTGACTGTGGGGCAGGGGGTTGGACTGGGTGACCCTTGGAGGTCCCTTCCAGCCTGGACCATTCTATGACTTTCATGTACTTCTAACCACAGGGAAAGTTAAGATAAGTCTGCTCTGCACTTCTGGCAGTTGCAGGCAAGCCACTGTTCCTTTTTAGCACCTCAGGCTCAGAAGAGAAAAGGAGACACTGAAAAGTTTTGTAGGAGATGATGCAGAACTGACTTGAGGCATTCAGGTCACTGCAGGGACCAGGACCTTAAACCTTCAGGTGAAAAAAATAATCAAAACATCATCCTGAGTAAGCAGAGACTCCACTGCTCATGAGAGGGCTGCAGCACAGCCCTCAGGGGGACAGGCTGGCAGAGTTGGGGCTGCTCAGCCTGGAGAACAGAAAGCTCCAGGGAGACCTCAGAGCAGCCTGCCAGTACCTGAAGGGAGCCACGAAAATCATTAAGGAAGTTGAACATCTTCCTTAGGAGAGCCTGAGGGGGCTGGGGCTTGTTAGTTAGAGAGGAGAAGACTAAGAGGTGACCTGATTAATGTTTATAAACATGTGCAGGGTGAGTGCCAGGAGGCTGGAGCCAGGCTCTGCTCAGTGATGCCCAGTGCCAGGCCAAGGGGCAGTGGGTGGCAGCTGAGGCAGAGGAGGTTCCATGTGAACCTGAGGAAGAATTTTTTACTGTGAAGATGACAGAGCCCTGGAACAGGCTGCCCAGGGGGGTTGTGGAGGGGTTCTGGAGTCTCTCTCTCTGGAGATTTTCCAGAACTGTCTGGATGCATTCTTGTGTGATCTGCTCTGGGTGATGCTGCTCTGGCAGGGGGGTTGGACTGGATCAGATGAGCTTTTGAGGTCCCTTCCAGCCCCTGACATTCTGTGATTCTACAAGAAAGCCAGGGAGGGACTTTTTACAAGGTCTTGTAGTGAGAGGACTAAGGACAGTGGCTTTCAGCTGGAAGAGGGGAGAGTGAGACTGGAGATCAAGAGGAGATTCTTTAGAGGGAGGATGGTGAGACCCTGAAACAAGTTGCCCAGGGAGGCTGTGGATGCCCCCTCCCTGGAGGTGTTCAAGGGCAGGTTGGATGAGGCTTTGGGCAGTCTGTGCTGGGTTGGAACTGGATGACCTTAAAAGTCCCTTTCAACTCAAACCATTCTATGAATCCCCAAAAAGCTCTTCCCTCTCCAAAGAGAAGCACACTGTGTGTTCACCAGGGCTTTGAGATCTTCCAACAAAACCCTCTGCCAGGCATTTCTGTTCCAACAGCTTGCACTTGCATTATCATATTTGAATTACAAAAAGAGGCAAACAGAAGGCAATTTCTCTTGGGACTTTTTTGTTGGGATACAAATTCAAATTTCTCCCCTTGATTCTGTTAACAGCACTTCCACAGCCACTTCCTTTAAGGATTGCTGCACTTGATATTTATTACCTCACACCTCCATGTCACCTTGAGCAATCAGGGAAAGTCACCAGGAGCTGACAGTAGACAGGGAAGTGAACAAACCACATGTGCCCTAAACAATAAATAGCTCCAGAGGGCTTCTAACAGATTAGCTGTAGTGAAGCATTTCAATTATAGTCAACTTTTTTCACTCCCTTTAGCCATGAATTTCACATACAACAGCAAAGCCAGAACTCTTCATGGAAAGCCATCAGCTTGAACAGTAAACATCCTTCTGTCCAAACAGTCTTGGCAGCTGAGAGATGTTCTGCTACTACAAACCCAGACTTGTTCTCCTGGTTTGATTCAAATTCTCAAGCTAGCACCAAGAGGAGTGTGGGCAGCAGGGCAAGAGGAGCAACTCTGCCCCTCTGCCCTGCTGAGACTCCAGCTCAAATACTGCCCCCAGGTCTGGTGTCCTCAGCAGGAGGAGGACACAGAGCTGCTGGAGCAAGTCCAGAGCAGACCACAAAGATGATTCAAGGGCTGGAGCACCTCTGCTATGAGGACAGGCTGAGGGAGCTGAGGATGTTCAGCCTGGAGAAGACCCCAGGGGGACCTTAGAGATGGTCTCCAGTATATGAAGGGATCCTGCAGGAAGGCTGCAGAGAGACTTTTCATGAGGGTGTCTAGAGACAGGCCAAGGGGGAATGGTTTGAAGCTGAGGGAGAGCAGGGTTAGAGTGGAGCTGTGGAAGAAGTTCTTCAGTACAAGGGTAGTGAGAGTCTGGAATAGGCTGCCCAGGGGTGTTGTGGATGCCTCCTCCCCGGGGGTGCTCAAGGCTCCAAGTCTATGATTCTGTGATGTAGTTTCTGTGTCTTGTGACTCCCACCTCTGTCTAACAACCAAAGAAACTCAGAACTTGCTGCCACTACTATTACAATTGCATTGTACCATTTTATTTTTCCCCTCACCACTCTCTGCCATTCATTTAAAACCTCATTTTCACCCTCAGACATATTCTATTTAATCTTAGTTTTCAATCCCAAAAGCAAATCAATACTTTTCTTCTTCAATTTGCATAGCTCTCAATCAAACAGCTAACAAGGGGTGAAGAGAATCGACTGCTAGGTTCAGATTGGGTATGTTTTGGTGAAGTCTCATTTCTAACTGCACTCATGGACAAAAAGGAGGGAGAAAAACTCCCCATAATAGCCCTCAGCATTTGATTCCTAAGCCAAAAACTGGTTGTAATTTGTTCTCTAATTTAAGACTGCCACAGCACTTAGTAGGAACAAATGACAAAGCCTTCCACAAAACATCCTTTTCTGGAGCACTTCAAATCCAGTGGGATGCACTTCCCTCTCTTAAGAGGACTTCTTTCAGCTGGAACCAACTCAGCTCTTTATGAAGAGATAACAGCACTGTGGACCTCCCAAGGCTCACTTTTGGACTTTAAAGCCTGCCAAGGTAAAGAAACCAGCACTGTGGATGCCTTGGTCTAGGAGATACTCATGGCACATAGCAAATGATCCATCTTCATGATCAACACAACCCTATGGTGTGGGGACCATTCATAGAAGCAGAGAATGGAGGGGCAGGTTGATAGTGACCTCTGGAGATCACTGAGCCCAGTCCCCTTACCAAAGCAAGGTCACCTAGGGCAGGTCACACAGGAATGCACCCAGATGGGTTCTGAAAGTCTCCAGAGAAGGAGGCTCCAGAACCTCTCTGGGCAGCCTGCTCCAGGGCTCTGTCACCCTCACACCAAAGAAAGTTTTCCTCATGTTGAGGTGGAACCTCCTGGGCTCCAGTTTGTGTCCCTTGTCTATTGTCCTCTTGCAGGCCACCACTGAAGAGAGCCTGACCCCTTCTTGACACCCACCCTTCAGAGATCTGTAGCCATTAATATGATCATGAGGACGCTCAGAGGGCTGGAGCTGCTCTGCTGTGAGCAGAGACTGAGGCAGTTGGGGCTGTGCAGGCTGCAGAGGAGAAGGCTCCCAGGGGACCTTCTTGTGCCCTTGCAGTGTCTGAAGGGGGCTACAAGGAAGCTGGGGAGGGACTTTTGAGGCTGTCAGGGAGGGATAGGACTGGGGGGATGGAACCAAGCTGGAAATGGGGAGAGTCAGAGTGGAGATGAGGAAGAAGTTGTTGAGCATGAGGGTGGTGAGAGCCTGGCAGGGGTTGCCCAGGGAGGTGGTGGAAGCCTCATCCCTGGAGGTGTTTAAGGCCAGGCTGGATGAGGCTGTGGCCAGCCTGAGCTAGTGTGAGGTGTCCATGGCAGGGGGGGTTGGAACTGGCTGATCCTTGTGGTCTCTTCCAGCCCTGACTGATTCTATGATTCTATGAAGATCTCCTCTCAACTCTCTCTTCTCCAAACTCAACAGCCCCAGGGGCTCTCAGCCTTTCCTCCTCAGACAGATGTTCCAGTCCCTCACCACATGCTCCCCAGCACATGAGCACCCAACAGGTCTGAGGGATTTGCTTTAAAATCATTTTCCTTAAAGCACTCAAACTAAAGCAGAGAGATCCCAACACAGCTCTTGTACCAGCCTTGGAAGAGCTACATGATGGAGCCCTCCAAATAGGGAGCAACCCTGCAGAGGGGTCAGCATGCAAGCAGCTGACTGTCCCCTCTTTGGCCTCTGTGGGATGAGTGTTAGACCCAACACTACCAGGGACAGGTTTCATACCCTTCAAATATCTGTCATTTCAGCAGGCAGACTTCACTTTCATTTTAACAGAGTCCTTCTCCAAGTGGTGCTTCACATATTCAAAGCATCCTCAGATGGTTGCTGACAGATGTGCAGTGGCCACAGCCAGTGCCTAACCTTTCCCTAATGGAGGCAAAGCAACAATAGAAGGATATAAACAATATGCTGCAGGATGCAAGGAGCATCCTTTTAAATGGCATCAGAAAAGGACCAGGCTTCATTACCCTTCTGAGGAAGGAGATTTACTTTCTGGGATGAAATATATATTTTTTTTATATCATTATTCAAGGTATCAAATGGGAAAGGAACATTGAATTGTGCCTTTGTCACAGAAGAAATGAGCTTCCATTTTCTGTACCTCCAACTTGGCTTGAACTGCTCACCAGTGTCAGATCAAGCCTCTGCCTAACAAAGGACCAGATTCTTCTTTGCCCTGCAGCAATGAGAAGAGGGAAGAATCCTGCTGCTAATAATGGAGTTACAGAAATATGAAGGGGGCAGGACTGGAGGAGAGAATGAGACTCAGTACAGCCTCACATCTCCAAGCTACAGGATCAGCTCTCCTGCAAAGGGTTTCCACTGCCAGCCAGCACTGCTCATGGCAGCTCCAACTGGGGAGAAGTTCTCCTTACAGGAGAGTGGATCTGCTTGAGACCTTCTTGGCTTGGGAGCACACAGAGGCAAAAGCAGAGCCAGGGGAGAGGCAGCAACACATGAGGGTGTACAACAGCACAGCATCCCCCGAGGGAAGTGCTGCAGCCAACTTGCTGTGAAGGAAAGGCCAAGTCAGAGTAAGGAAATCCTCTCAGCCTGCTGCTTCACCACACCCAGCTGCACCTCAGCCCCCCTGGCTCCAACAGGAAAAGATAAATGTATATATTTCACCAAGGTAACCAAACCCAAAAGCTGAACTGCTGATAACAGGCACCATGGGGGGGGGGGAAATTTCTCTGTTTGATCTCTCCCATCCCCAAGAAATTCATCTTCACAACACATCGCATTTTCCACTCTGCACACAAGCTCAAGCTCACACAATTTAGGCAACTACTTCAAAGCCAAAGACTCTGTGGATGGAAGGTTAAAATCTGAAGGTTCAGACCATCCTTTCCACCAATGCCCTGCTTCTGCTGAAGACCTGTGTCCAATTCCTTGATGCTTCTGGCACATTCTTAGTCTGCTCCACGTCTCCTACCTCCCCACTCTGCACCAGAGTTCGCTTTGCTTTTAAGAGCTGCACTGCAGCCTGTTGATAAAAAGGCACAGGAGTGGATAGAAACACACAAAAACTGTGCAAGTGATACAGCAGGAATTAGAGGAGGAGTTGAGCAACCTGTGCAAATCCAAAGCTGCATTTGCTTGTGTTTCTGAGTGGAGTTTTGGGTTTGCTACGACTTGAAGTCCAAGAGCAGACAACTTCCACCTCGGAAAGCCACTCCCCAAATTGCACACAAATCCCAACCCGCAGATGAAATGGTTGAATTCATTCCCTGCAATCAAGGGAGACAAGCAAAGGCATAAAAACTTGTGTAGCTAATCAACCTGGTGCAATTGGTACCTGCTGAAAGCTTTGCACAAACACTCCAAGATCTCTCTGCAGAATAAATCTGTAAATCATTGCAGGATTGGCTTTTGCCAATTTGGCTTATCCCCATTTTACAGACAGGGAACTCAAACAGGTTCACACTCCCAAAGATTTTAAGTGCCAGCAGCCACAGAAAGCAGCAAGAACTGGGCTGTAATGACTTCTGCCAGGCAAGAAAGTGTGCAAATAAGAGGAGAGCACTGAACCAGGAAATCCCCAGTGGTGGTTCATTCCCTGGTTGTGATTAACTCATCTTCCTTGCCCAACTCAGTGAGTCCCTCCCCTCCCAACACGAAGGCTGGCAGGGCCAGGCTCTGAGTGTGGTTTGGGGGGCACAGCCTGTTGGTCTCCATCCCATTAAACTGCCAGCTGAGAAGCAGCTGAACTCTTCCCACTGAAGGAAATGTAGGTGGCCACTAAGGCAGGTGGGATGAAACCTGAACAAAACCATTTCATCAAACCAGAAGAGACTCCACATTCCAGAGAGCTAATGCAAGCCAGAGGCCAGAAGGACCAACTTCTTTCTTTTGTTTAAAAACGTTCTGGATAAAGAGACCTTTATTTGATATTCATTGTTGTTTTATCTGCCTTGAAATGGGAACTGGAGACATTCTGATAAATGGATTGAGAAATTGTTCTGTTTCAGTGTAACCACTGTAAAATGCTTTGGCATCCGCCTGCACAGACACAGCTCAGCCCTCAGCTGCGGGGAGAAAGCACCTCAGAAACATCTGAGAAGCAGGAGCTTGGCATCCCTGTGCTGCTCAGCACACACCAACAGGCAGAAGCGAGACCTAAACTCTGTTCCCAGTTCTGGCAGCAACCTGCTGTGTGACCTTGGGCAAAGCCTTGCCGCGTCCAGCTCTGCCTCCTCCCTTCCCCACGGTTAAGAGCAAAAGGACTTCGGGCACAGACTGCTCCTGCCCAGTGCCTCCTCTTGCGGGGCTGACGATGCAGCAGGAGCAGCGATGCCTCCTTACAGGGGGGGGAAGGAAAACAAAACCACACAGAGGGAGCAGTGCTGCCGAAGCTGCTCAGTATGCATGCTACAAACACACTGACACCACATGTTGCACAGGGCTTTAAGTTCTTCCTCCAACTCTCTCAATATCTCTTTCCCCCAAACCTCAGCCTGGAGTAGATTTTTGCAGTCAGTGACGGGGAAGGATTTTTTTTGTTGTTTTAATTACTCCCCTACCACACATCTCCCTGGCAACCACAGCTGCTCGTGGCCTCGCCGTTACAAGACCCTTCTCCTCTTCAGCTAAAGGCACAGATCACACCTCCCAGCTCCACGATTATTTTGACCTCTAAAAAATTACCTGCACCAGCAGGACTCCTACAGTCTCCCGTCCCCATTCCAGCCAGCAGACACCAGTGGTGAGCACACACAGACCAGGCAGGCAGTTTGTTACCACAGTGATGCCTGCACCTGGTAAGGACAGGAAGCTGCTGCAACCATCACTGCAAGGGACTGAATCATAGAATCAGTCAGGGTTGGAAGGGATCACAAAGATGATGCAGCTCCCACCCCTCTGCCATGGGCAGAGACACCTCACACTAGATCAGGCTGTCCACAGCCTCATCCAGCCTGGCCTTAAACACCTCCAGGGTACTTAATCATGGAATGCACTTTGCACTGGGAGGAAAGGATGAACACAATGTGAAATCACATTAAAAAGAGGGGTCAGCCCCCCCCAAAAACAACACCTCTTTTCCACTTTCATGCAAGGGAGGTTTATATAAAGACACAAAACAAAGCCATGCAAGCTTCCTGCAGCACACTGTCTCCATTCTGGCTGGCCGTGTCCATGGCAGCAGGAGAGAGACTGAAACAGAGTTAATTTGATTGCTTTAATCAATGGGATTTTCCCCATTACACATTACCCACTGGCAGAGCACTCTGCCACTGCATAGCATGGCACAAGCAGGTATGATTTGCAGACTGCTGCACTGCATCATGTTTACTGCAAGCAAAGTGCATTGATTGCCAGCACTGCTCTGTGCTTCGCTGCTCTGGGAGGGCTCTGCAGGCACAGACTGGGGTGCTGCTGGCACTTCTCTAAGTCTTGGTGTCCTGCCTGCTTTGAAAGCAACATCTCAGTGCCTGCTTCTCAAAGGTCTCCTCTGGCCTAGATCCACTGCAAACCTCAGGAGTTGGATGGAGGATGTGATGGGTTAGGAACTTTCCCCTCACACAGAATCATCCAGGCTGGCACAGCCCCTCAGGAGCACCACCCTAGAGCCCTGCTCTGCAAGATTCACCTTAAACCACAGCCCCAAGCACCACATCCAAACCACCCTGACACACCCCCAGGCTGGGGGACTCCAGCACCTCCCTGGGCAGCTCATGCCAGTCCCTGACCACTCTCTCCAGGAAAAGCTTTTTCCTAATGTCCAATCTAAACCTGCCCAGCCTCAGCTTGAGGCCATTCCCCCTTGTTCTGTCTGCAGTTCCCTGTGAGCAGAGCCCAGCAGCAGCCTCTCCATAAGACACACTATGGAAAATTTACCAGGCCAGCTCAGACAGCTTGGAAGTAAGATAAAGCTGCATTTACAGCAAGGCTGAATTTACAGGCACATAGACACAATATATTTACAAGTATTTATACACATATATAGAGTTTAGAAAGAATACAGAGATCCAGATTCCCTCCTGGACAAAGACACTGCCCAGAAGGGGCTCAAAGCCTCTGTCTCTCTCTCTCTCCCAGACAGACAATCACCAAAGCTCACTTGTTAGCTGTTAGTGGAAGGTACTAAAGCAGAGTGAAGAAGTGAAGAGAAGCAGCATCTCAGAACAAACCAGGGACAAATTATTTACATTTTAGCTTTTCATCCCTTTTAGCAACCCAATGAATGATGCAGACTTTGTCATTATTATTCCCTTATAACCAATGATCTAATTTCT